>WMED01019711.1:0-12353 GCA_019650415.1 Pipa parva
GTACCCATAACTTATAATGTTCTTACACTGAAGGATCAGAATAATTCCCTGGATCAAGGAAATTAACCTTCAGTTATCCAGTACCCATAACTTGTAATATTCCTACACTGAAGGATCAGAATAATTCCCTGGATCAAATTCCCACCTTCAGTTATCTATTACCCATAACTTGTAATATTCTTACACTGAAGGAAAGCATCCAAACCAGTTTTGAACTCTTTAATGGAATTAACCATAACAACTTCTTCAGGCAGAGAGTTCCATAACCTCATTGTTCTTACCCTTCTATGTTGATGCAGAAACTTTCTTTACTCTAAACTAGTGGTTCTTAACCGAGGTTTTATCGAACCCTAGGGGTTTGGAGAGTCGGTCTCAGGGATTCGGTGGAGCCTCCGCCACAGAGGTCAAGGGATTTATCACTAAAGAAGTGTGATTTATCACTAAAGAAGGGTTCGGTGAATGTGTATATGAAACTGGTGGGTTCAGTACCTCAAACAAGGTTAAGAAGCACTGCTCTAAACATAGAGGATGTCCCCTTGTTATACTTACAGTTCTTGGTATAAATAGATGGTGAGACTTTGTACTGACCTCTAATATTTATACATAGTTATTAGGTCACCCCTTAATCTTAAATCAGGTGCTTTCAAAGCTAAATATCAGTGTATAAACACAATTTAACATCTGCCCCCAAAACTTTGTGTGCGTTTCCCCAACTTTAATGTTTGGCAGCAGAGAATACATTGGCCTCTTAATAATCGAAGACTGGTTTTGCTGAGATGTTGCTTGTTTTGATTAGGTTATCAGGTGCAGCACAGTAGTATACATTTATAGTAAAATCATAAAAGCAGGGTTTCAATATAAATAGTCCTTTCATGGAAAAGGTTCCTTGAAGTGCCCAATCATAACACTTGAAGCATGCAAACAGCTTCCCCTGCAATGAATTTCCTGTCCAAACCTGCAAACTTCACAATCTGAATCTGTCTGCTTCCTGCAAAAGAAATTCTAATCAGAGATCAGTGAATCCGATAAAAGCACCTTAGTCAGTTCAACTGATGCATAGGATGCACTCCTCCTTTATTAACGTACTAAGGAGAAATACTGTATATAGCTTTAGCTTATTCCACACCTGGTTACATGCCGTATAGAAGCATAAAAACAAATAGAATTTATAAGAGGATGTTTGACAATAAAGCACGAGAACTGGAATTTTAAAGACAAATAGTTTCTTGCTTCTAAATGCGAACAGACAGATATTTGTGCTTTGAAGTATTCGAGATTTGGCATGTGGGTGGGTAATAACTGTATTAGCTGTATAAACATTTAAATTTCACACATACTACTTCCACCAATATCAAGGACATTACTTTCTGCATGCAAAAAAAAAAAGAGAGAGAACAATAAGGTCTCCCTTACGTTGGCAAAACAAATATATAAAGAACAGCTGTGGAGAAGAAACTCAAGCTTAGAATAATTGAATGGTGAAAAGGATAAATCTCATTCTGGCTTTGCTATAGTATAAACATGAGCTAACGTCTGCTTTCATCGGGAACACTTTCACATTTGTTCTTTCTCAAGACTGCAATCGTTTTGTGCTCCACAATACCCAGTATTAATCGAGGACAAACCAATACTCATTACAGGTCTCCCTTTCAACATACATAAAGTACATCTTTACACTTGTTTATTTATGTTTGTAGCTACGTATTTCAAGATCTTTCGTGGTTAACCCTTTAACTGCCAGACTAAAAATATATACCTTTCTTCAGCGCACTTTGGGCTTTAACAATGTCATTCCCTTTTTTTTTTTTTTTTTTGCTTTTTTATTATTTTGGGTGAAATATGTAAAAAAAAAAATATATATATTTTCACATAAAACTGTTGCATTTTATTTTTTTATTTTATTTTTTATTTAATAAAAAGCATGGTTTCTTGGTAAAACTATACTGTTTCTAAAAGCCCCATTCCTCCTGATTACAACGATACCACGCGTGTATCCAAAGACACCCTTTACTGCCCAGGAGACACTCCTAATTGAAATATTTTAGAAAATTATCAACTTACTGTACATACCTCGTAGTTTATCATAAAAAACAACCTTTCACACCCTGTGAAAACCCCCCACAGTCGCTTCTCTTATTGTTAATTTTTTGTTTTCTTCTAATCTGACGCATATGTAATTTCACTGATATGTATGTCTGTACTATCCAGTGACAAATAAATCTAATCTAAAAGTGCACATATTCAGCTATCTAGACATGCCAAGCTTGTGCTCATGGACGCAGATTTGTGACCGCAAGCTCCCATGAAACTTACTGCTTTATTTCAGTTTATTAAAATATATATATATAAAAATGCACATTCAGTACTGCATTTCTTTCAAACAACTGCAGAAAACCCCACAAACCATGGTAAATCTGAAAGTGAAAAGGTATCCTCAACGCAACGATATGCAATATATGTAGGTGTACGCAAAGATACAATTACCAAACACTCCAAAGCTACGCAAGCGCCAAAGGGTAATTTCAACTGAAAATCGAGTGCTGCAACCCAAGTGCCCTCCTTGCAGCATAAACAACCCTTTTACCTCATGAACACCCTCCCCCCCCAAGTAAATATTTCCTAAAAGTTCACACATTCAGCTATCTAGGCGTACCAGGCTTGTTCTTGTACACACAGATTTGTGAACACAAGGCTTTGGGAAACTTTGGGAAAGAAAAAAATGCAGGTTCCACATAGTATTTCTTTCAAATAACTGCAGGAAATCCCCACAAACCATGGGAGCAAGGTCTTCTGCAGGGAACGGTACCCAATATACGTAGGTGCGCACAAAGGTACGGTTACCAAACACTCCAAAATGAAGCAAGTGCGCAAGGGTAATTTTGACTGAAAATCTGAGTATTTCAAGAAAAACAACCTTCTATGTTCAAAATATACGCACAAATTATATATCCCCTAAAAGTACACACCTTCAGCTATCTAGGTGTATCAGGCTTGTTCCGGTGAATGCAGATTTGTGGACGCAAGGCTCCATGAAACTCAATACAGCATTTCTTTAAAGTTCCTGCAGAAAAACCCCACAAACCAAGGTAAATCTGAAAGTTCTCCTGAATGCAACAATACCCAATATGCATACTTGCACGCAAAGGTACAGTTGCCAATCACCCCAAAACGAAGCAAGTACACAAGGGTAATTTCAACTGATGAAAATTCTGACTCTTTGCATTTCAAATACCCCACAAATGTATATATGTGGGGAAAAGTGTGGGGCAATCTGCAGGCAAATGTCTGCTCTGCAAAGCAGTTGTGGCTCTACAGGGCAATCATGGAAAGTGTGAGGTGTTTTACAGGCAAATGGCTGCTCTGAGAAGCAATCTGCAGCTCTTGTGGGGAAATTGGTATTGTGGGTCATTCTGCAGGCAAGATGATGCTCTGCAGGAAATCTGTGGCTCTGTTGGGCTATCAGGAGCAATACAGGGCATTCTGAGAGCAAATGGATGCTCTGGGGGGGAAATCAGATGCGTGCAAATGGCATCATTGAGAAGCAATCTGTGGCTCTGCAGGGCATTCTGCTGGCAAATGGCTGACCAGTGGGAGGGTTGACAGTTCAATGCTTGCTGCTAGTTGCATAATGAAGACATGCTCCCTGTTCGTGTATCACCATCATGTGGCCCCCAGACCAGCATTTGGAGATCCCTGAGTGAAAGTCATGGTCTTGGCAGCTATTTTTTTTAATTTTAGATCAAAGCTTGAGTTGCAGTTCGCAATACTTTATAAAATAAAATCCTCCCTTTAACCACCTGAATATTGTGCCACAGGGATAATGCTGAACTAATGAAATAGTTAAAATGGATTCCATGTACTGTTTGCCCTGTGTGACATGTAATGGCTAACAGCTAGACAAATTAAACACTGGTTGTGTCTGGATAATTAGGCTATTCTAAGTTTGTCTAACCTATAGAGAGGCATTCTTTCTGAGCCCAGTATAAATTTAAAGTGCACCTCTCGCCTTGCATTTGTTATTACAAAATACATCAATTGATAACGCAAATAATAAAGTTGATTCTTAACATAAACTTATTAAGTAGATCTTGTTCCGACTTCCAGATCTGGAAGCTGCCATTTTGGTTAGGACCTGCCACTCAATATCTATTTCCATGCCCCCAAATAATCTGGTTCCTCTTTCCCTCTGCCAGATCTTGCCCATGCGCACTAGATAAAATCAGGGACATGCATTGCCCGCAGTAACTGAAGTATGAAATGGTAGATTTAATGCTGCAGCAATACCTGCTGATATTGCAACAGAGTTAAGGTTCTCTACACTGGGGGTCCATAGGACCCCCACACCCGCCCCACTACCCCAATCTCCAACCCAGTGCTATTAATCACTAACCAGCATGTAAGCAGTTTTGAATTAAAACACAATTACCATAGCTATTTCTATGGAAACAATTAGTATAATCTAAAACTAAATCTACACAAAAAAAAACTAACAACCCTACACTTAGTGATCTCGTCACCAAGGATAGTGCTAAGTAAGGGATGATGTTGGGGGAGGTGTGGGGATCCCAGGGACACCTGCAAGCTGGGGTTTATGGAGTTTATACTAATTATTTCCATAGCGTTAGTATTACAGAAGCGCTACTGAAATAATTGGGTTTTAAATCATTTAACCTCTTACTTGCCAGTTGATGATTAATAGCACTTGGTAGGGGCTGTTACGGGGGGGAAGGTGTGGGGGTCCCAGTGACCCCTGCTAGCTGGGGTTTAATTGCTTTGTAAGGAAGAGCGCGTTTACATGAACACACTTGAGAATATCGCAGGAGGAAGTAACTTGGGAATCCTCTCACCTCCTCCCAGTCCGACTCAAGAAAGGAAAGTTGGGCTGACAGGGAAACAGACAGCGGGAAATGCTGTATAAAGGTACATTTTTTAAAATACATCTATATTTAAAATCATGTTTATTTCATTAGTAGAACTTAATTTAGTAATAGAGTTTTGAGGTGGCAGGTGCACATTAAAAGGGCGTAAAGAAATAATTTCTAAGCATGTCTATGTGTTTTTTCAACATAAAAGTGTTTGGAATTGAACTCGAAGGGGTTCTTCAACCTACTAGCAATATAAGCTGAAATTACTCATTTAGGTTAAAGAAACATTTTTTAATTGTAATTCTACCAACTTTTGCTTTTTTTGTGCCTATATCTGTCTGCTTGTTGTGTTGTAATGTCAGCTGCGTCTTAGAGAATGGGAAGAACTGGGCAGACAGAGCAGTACATTGCTTAGTTAAAACAGAATAGCTGAAGCGATTCTGAGCCATACACAGCAATGTCTATTTTCTAGTATGCAGCTGTTTGCCCTGTTGTCTACAATGCAATGCACAGCAAGGGATTGGGCAGACATTTATAAAACTTCTGTTTTAAAGGAGAACTATAGACCTCCATCGAAGACATATACCGAAGCCGCTGCCTGTTAAGAGCACGCAACATCATTACTGACTCATCTCACCCGAACCATGGTCTGTATTCCCTACTGCCATCCGGGAGGTGCTACAGAAGTCTGAAATCTAGAACTAGTAGACTAAGGGGGTAATTCATCAAGCAGCGAAGTGAGCTACAATGCGTTCGGCTCACTTCGCTAATAGTAGTATGCGCATGCTGATGTCCTGTACGCGGACATCAGCACGCGCATTAAAGGGATTCCCGTCTCGGCGAGAACAAAAGAGTTGCCTCGCCAAGACGGGAATCCCTTTAATGCGCATGCTGATGTCCGCGTACAGGACATCAGCATGAGCATACTACTATTAGCGAAGTGAGCCGAACGCATCGTAGCTCACTTCGCTGCTTGATGAATTACCCCCTAAGTAAGAGTTTCTTCCCGGACTCTATAACCAGACTTAACCTCTGCTTACCCTAGCACCTGCCACCTTGCTCTCCCCTCCCTCTACCCACCACTACTCTACTACTTCATTACTACTGTTCTGGTACCAATCCCCCTTTTACACCACGAAATATTTAGCACCTCAGACATGCACCACAGAAAAATAAGCTGTGCACCACCTTTTGGTTTATTTCTCCCCAATGTTATATTATTTCTATCTTAAAGAGACACCAAACCATGAATAGCACACATTCTGTTTTTGTAGAGATCTCTATGCTCAAGCAAATGAACCACCACCCCTATGATTTATGGTTTTCACAATAAACACACATTTTATTTTCATAGTAGCTGCTGAAATTCTATTGTTTGTGATTTTATAATAACAATTTGTTATTCTTACAGGTTACAATAACAGCATTTGCTAAAAGATGGAAAAACTTGTTTTTCCAACACAATGTGGGTTTGCAACAATTTATCGGTCTTGAAAAGTTACAAAAAACTGTGACTGGGATTCTATGCAAGAAGTAATAGCAAAATATAATAGAAAAACATTCAAAATAATAATAATAATAATAATAATATACTATAAGAATTTGTTTTAAGATAATGAAAGTAAAAAATACTCCTGGATAAAATTCGCAGCTTATGGCTAATAAATGCTGCTTTTGATATGATTCAGCCTAAAGCATTTAGCTTTAATTCAGTGGGAGACAATTCTAGAATCACCATACAGCACAATCATGCAGAGATTTGTGGTTACCAGTAAGGTAAAAAAAACTATTTGGAGTTTTAACCTTTACCAGTTTTCATTAGGGATGCCTACCCTCCTATTTTACTGACCTCCAACCTCTTGTGTCAATCACTACCTAGCACTTAATTTGATGTACCCTTGTGATATTTTACTTGTATTGTTTAATGCACTTTTCCCTTGTTTGTATTGTACTTGTATCGCTGAATTGTACAGCGCTGTGTAAATTTGTGGAGCTTTATAAATAAAATTATACATACATTGTTCAGAATATTTACCTACTTACAGTATTACTTACGCTATACTATATTTTAAAAAACAAAGCATCTAAAATTCCATCTATTCTGAAGGGAAAGAGGGGTTAAATAATTAAGTTATTTCAAATACAACAAAGTTCCACAAACACTACAGGGAATATTATGTGTGTAGTTAACAAGTCCACATCTTTCTGCCATTATGTCCAAGGCTATTACAAATGCTCTCTGTACCCTTCTCAAGGCTAAAAAAACAAAAAAAACACACTGTAGTAGTATGTTACATGCTTTTCTCCTATTTGGACTGAAAATTGGCTCAAACAGTAGAAATATCTGCCTGCAGTTTAGTGGTTTCTTTATATATTTTAAGGGACAAATAGCTATAAACTCCTCATGTTCTGGGACTGATAACAGATTATGGTAGGTTTAGTGCATTCTTAAATGGTTTCTGTGATTCCATACCGCATTGGGCTAGGAGGAGTTACCAGAAAATTCCAATCAGTAAAATGCACAGGCAACAGCACTAATTTTTAAAAAACGCATAACGCGTTTGACTCTGTCGCAGTCAGATACTATAACTTGACAATTACATAATAATCAAATGACTAGAGCAAGGGTGGCAAACCTTTTTGGCACGGTGACACCACCCACAAGCGTCCCCCAAAATGCCGGCATTTGTGAGTGACGTCATCACGCCAGCGCCGGGGGAGGAGCTCACATGCATTGGGGAGGAGAACTCCAAAGCTCGTGTTTGCTTCTTCAGTGCAGGCCACGGATCCGGCCTGAAAAACGTCAGATCGGGTCCACGGCCAGTACTGAAGGCAGGGTTTGGCGACGGCTCGCGTGCCATAGGTTTGCCATCCCTGGACTAGAGCACACCTTTCTTTTATCTGGACCATTTTTAAAAGTACAAGCTCAAAATTATTATCCTCTTTAAAGATTCTCTGTTTAAAATGGTGAATTGGTCAACGTATAGGTGCTCAGTTTTAAAATAATAAACTGGATGGTCCCAAAGGTATAGAGTAAAAAACATGGAAGCTTTAATCTGTCTCTAGTATAGAGCCATCTATCATAGTTTTTCAAACACAACACCCGTAAAACAATATATCTACTCTACATCATCCTTTAGATTCTAAAGATATTTGAAAACAACACAAGCAACGTTTTATTAATTTTTGTTAATGACCTCCGATTCTTGTTATGTAGGATCTGATTTGACAGCTTTTTTAGACTGTGGAAGGGGTGGGACTTCTAGCCTCTGTATTATGGGAAATGGAGCCCTAAAATTGCCATTTGGATTAACATGGCATGTGTACACATTACTTAATTGATTTCTGTTTTTTTCCCTTTTACTGATAGAAGACATGTTGATAAAGACCTCACCCAGTCCCACTGTTTTCTATGGTGGTTTAGATAATTCATATTCAGGGAACGTGCCAGAAAGCTCAATGGTAGAAGCTAAATCCTTCTATAGTATTGGTAAACATAAATGCATGTGAGGCTTTTTCATACAGAGATAGACAAATGAAAAATTCAGTTTGCAATCTTGTACTAAAATCAGTTTAGTCATGCATTAGGCACAAGGAGCAGCAGAATAGCTAAAACTTAATTTACCAAATGACTCAATACACAGTAGAAAAATAAATCCTGAATCGATTTACTCCAGTAAATGCTGCAGCAAATGAGACTTTTTATTTTTTCCCAGTGAAAAAGGGTGATGTGCTCAAAAATGTATGAAAACATACATTTCTAAATTGCCATTTTTGGATATTATACTATATTATATTTAAGGAGTGGTTTGCTGTTATCCTAGAACAGCGGTTCTCAACCTTCTTTGGCCGCGACCCCCGGCTATGATGTCACCGTGCATTGCGTGATGACGTTTCGGCTGAAACGTCGTCACGTAGTGATGTTGGGCCAACGACACCCCGCAGGAACCCTTATAAAAAGGGTACTGCGGGCGCTTCCGGGTGCCACAGCAGTTCTCAACCCCCGTGTGTCGATCGTGCGACCCCCGCCAGGGTCGCAACCCACAGGTTGAGAACCGCTGTCCTAGATAGTCACACACCACACACACATACATGCACACAAACATTGTTGCATTCAGCAAAAAACTAATATGCTTTTACAAGTAAAATACTCTTCTGTGTTTGTATTCCCTCACATATAGTAGGTTAAAATCATCTTCTCATTGGCTCACCATTAAGATGAAGTGTGAAAGATTACCACAACATTTCTAAAACTACTTAATGGATTAAATGATGGATAACACCAAAAAAATTTAAAATTACCATTTGGATGAGGATGGCAGATATTCAAACACAGCACTTGTAAAATGTTACCTTTGAAGTTCGATTAATGAATTTTATTGCCATGAGTTTTTATCTTTACTTATAACAGCCATGTTGTTAAACAGACCTCACCCAGGCCTATTTGTTTTCAATGCAATGGTTGTTTAGATAACACATTCAGGAAGTGTGGGAAAAAAAAAAATTTTTTTAAAGCTAAATATACTTTATAGATAATTTGGAATTCACATATTTAATACATAGCAACTATAAATGAATGAGGCATTTTCAATTGTTGGTGTTACTCTTTACCCTGTAAAGAGATTTACAGGGTAATAAATATAGGAATATTTCATTTAAATGGACATTATTTCCCCTGATTTAATATACATACATCACATGTATATTCTGTGTTTTAGGAAACAAATGGCATAACTAACACTTTAATTTCATACTTTATCCTATCCCACTTAGGGGGAATTTAGCATTGTGCGAAGTGAGCTCCGAATCCTTCGGCTCACTTAGCACAGACTGATGTCCTGCACGCGGACATCAGCTAGCGCATATCAGTCTGTGCTAAGTGAGCCGAAGGATTCGGAGCTCACTTCGCACAATGCTGAATTCCCAGTGCGAGGGTTGCCTCAAGGCTATGTCCTTGGTCCCCTCCTGCTCTCCCTGTACACGCTTTTCCATCAGCTCATTTGGTCTTGAATACCACCTGTACACAGATGACATCCAAAATTTACTTATCCGCTCCTGCACTGACACCTGAAATCAAAACTAAATTCTCTGTCTCCTGGGTATCTCCTCTTGGATGGCTCTGTGCCATCTCAATCTAAATCTTGATAAAGCTGAACTGATTATTTCCCCACCCAAACCTGGTCCTACTCCCTCCAATTCTATTTCAATTGATGATGTGCTCATTAACCATGATGCTTCTGCATGTTGTCTTGGGGTGACTCTTGACTGCGCTTTCTTTCTCTAAGCACATTGCTACCACTGCTAAAAACTGTTAATTTTTACTTCATAATTTTGCTAAGATCCATCCATTTATCTCTCAGGCCACTGCTAACACCTCCCAACTGCTGACTGCTCCTTGAATCCCAGTGTCCTACTTTTGACATTTAAATCACTTCACTCTGCTGCCCCTCCCTACATATCTTCCCTTATTTGCTCGTATGCGCCTAGCCGTCAACTCTGCTCTTCACAAGGCAACCTCCTTCAAGAACCCCTCACTAAGACTGCCCATTCTCATCTTAAACACTTCTCTCTTGCTGCCCCTTATCTTTTGAATTCTATGAACCTCTACCTCTATTTTCTTACTTAATTGGCACCTATAGGCTAATAAGCTATCACTTTATGTCACTGCACTTGTTACCCTCCTATGTAAGTCTTCCTCCTATTTAGATTGTAAGCTCTATGGGGCAGGGACCTCCATCCTCTTGTTTCAATAATGGCCTGGCAAAGATGTATTTTCTTGATTATATGCTTGTAATTTCCATCACTTGTTCTCCGTTAAGCACTTTTCCCATGTCTGTATTAAAACCTTATTGTTTAGACTGTACAGCGTTGCTTAACCTAGTGGTGCTTTATAAATAAAAAAAACGTACATACTTTAACACCAATAAGTTGAAATGTTTACTGCATTTGCAGATGATTAGATCAACAGGATATAAAAAAATCAACAAATCTTGGATCAAATGGGCCAGAGATGACAACAGGAATATATACTTTTTTTAGAACTGTAATGAAAGTATCAAGTATACATTCAGTGCGCATGTATAGTTAATAGGGGTTTAATGCCCCCTTTTAGAAGCTCTAAAGAAATGAGTAGATGTACATAAAAGGTATAGAGTTCTGAAAAGTTTAAAACTACTACAGACAAAATGTGAAAAACAATCCTGTAACTTAACTAATATTTCTCTCAACAGAAGACGCTTCCTACCAAACTCCGTTTTTAAACATCTGTTTTAAACGTTTAAAAATACAATTCACAAGTTCTACACAAAAAGAATGACTGTTTCAGAGAAGGTATTTGTTGACATAGTAATCAGCTTTACCATACAGAAGTCAGAGTATACAAGCATGAGTGGCCCTGACCAACATGCAGTGCTAATAGCACTTTGTGTGTCAATTTAAGTAGAACTGAGCTAGACACTGGCACTAAAATTACTTTAGAGCTATGAGTGGTGCAGGGCCACACAAGGTTGGCTTGATAATGCAACATATTACTATGCCAAATGGATCTTGTAGGTTGCATATACATTAGGATGAAAACAGTGAGGAGCATACAACAAATACTGAAACAAAATGCATGCTTGCTTAGAGCAAGTCATCACTAAATACCAAAGACAACTGGTTTTGTCGTACATACACGAGAAACACACAACTGAATTTTTTGATGCAGAAATATATCAAACAGCATCTCTAAAGACACTTTTAAAAAGAAAAACAACTGGCAACAACCAACAGGACTTAAATCACCTTTAATAACTACCGTACATGCATAACACACTCCTAATGACTACACAGTTTGCTGTAAATTATTCACAATGAATAAAACACAAAATATTTTAGAGGCGGAAAGTCCATTCAGAGATGGAGAGCAGAGATTTGCACAACACAAGCAATCGTTCAGTTTAATTTTTGTTTTTTAGTTTTTTTAAGCCAAAACAGTAAAAGTAAACCAGTGCAGTTGTTTTAGATAACTAAAATCAGCACAAAATAATAATTAAAAAAATGATATAATTTTGACAGAATGCATTTCTGACAGTGTTTTCTTATATATCACAGCATGCAAAAGTGCGATTCGATGTCAGTAGTATCCAAACAACTGGCTCATTAAAACCACCTGCATCCAAACAAACTCCAAATGATCTTGAGAAGGCTTTGGGGCCACATTTAAATACAAAACCTCTGACGGGCCAACCCTGAACTAAATATATCTTCCATGTCAGGTGTCAATAAGGCACTACAATGTAGTTAATTAACTGTATTCAGCGAAATATATAAGTGAGAATGCAAACAGCGTCTATATCTCAGCGTAAGCAGAAAACAGGCAAACAGATGTTGGGGGATGTATACATTTATAAGGTTACTGTACATCTGTTTTACTTTCTACTAAGCAGTTGCTGACACATGATTTCTCATCAAGGACACATTGTGATGCACAAGCACCAAACCAGTGCC
>WMED01019712.1:0-12353 GCA_019650415.1 Pipa parva
TTTATGTCATATAAAAACAGGAAAGATTCCCATCATAGCGTAACATGTACAAAAATTTTTTAACCAGGCAAAAAAACAATAAAATCATACTCACAAACATGTGAAGTAAGAATGCATTTTGTATAAAACAGCAATAAAATCTCAACGCGTTTCTCTGCTTTCTGTCTGCAGCTTCCTCAGGAGATGATTAAAACATAACAAATATAGCATTTAAATACCCAAAAATTTGCGCAAAAAAATGGCGTTTTGGGGGTGTCACCAAAATGTAGCAGCCAATGAAAATCAGCAATCTAATATGAGGTAGGGATAAATGCAAATTAAAAATTCTAAATATAATTATATCATGTATTACCTCTGTGCAAGTATCCAGTAATCCACACAGTACAGCTCCACATGTCAGATACGGCACACCATAGATCGTCTGCCTCTGATGACATGCTGATTGTTTCTCATTTAGATCGCCTCCCATTTTTTTTTTTTTTTGGTCCATATGAGACTTTGATCTATTGGTGGTCGTTCATCTTCTCATCTATACACATATGATGTTTAAGTTGTAATGCACTATCGTGAGATTGTATTTGCGCTTTTTCTTTCAAATCCTCTATCTGCAATGTTTTCTATACTGTGATTGAATGGCTTCTTTCATGGAAACTCAAGGCATTAAACTTTGTTATACTGCTCTACTTTACTACTATAACAATCTACTATTTCTGAAACATAGAAACACTGCAGGTAGGTAGGTATTATTCCGTGTGTGATATTGCATCATAGAAATAGTTACCTTTCTGAAAATTAAAGCCTTAGTAGATGGCACAAGAGATAACTACAGCACAGGAAAGAAGTTTTATTATTGATTATTACACCGTGAGAACTTGCCTTATTCTCACTGTGTTAGTGATATTGCATCATGGGAATAGTAACCTTTCTGAACATAAAACTACAGCCTCAGGTTATGACACCAATGAGAGATGACTCCAAGATAGGAAAGAATATTTATCATTGATATTTAAACAATGCAAAATGGCTTTTTAAAATATTCATTTAAAATGGAGTATATTTTAAAATTAAGATTGAGTCATTTTCATAGGCACATACATGTCATCCAGCATTCAAACAGAAACTCTTATTTTACAGGCAAAAGAGCAACAATTCACATGACATTATTCAAAAGCATCATTAACTGAAACATTCTTTCTTTTCCAGAAATTGTATCTGTGATGTAGTTGTAACTGTTCTATGTACTGTTCTATGTGTTTGTTGTTCATACATTGTAATCCATCTGCCTAGCAAGAGTGAGGTAACAGAGGAGGAGGGGTTAACTAAAGGAATGAGGAAGTGCTAGACAGGAAGCTATGGATGAAGCATGGAATAAAGAGTTCTGATCCAGAAAGTCAGTGCCTCATATTGGACTTATCCCAGGTGACATATATCCTCACTACAACACTACAGTATCAATATCACAATATTCATTTTAGTCTTTATTTCATTTCTGTAGATATCAAATTACTGATGTACTTAGGCAATTTGTTTTTGTACAGAAAAATGGAAGTAAAAATGTGTATGAGAATAAGAGGTCCATGTAAATATTTTGTTTTACACACTATAATTATAAATTTATCAGGTAGCTCCCTTTAGCATCTGATTTGGATTACACATGCTATCATTTATTTAAAAAGAAAATTATATATATATATATATACAGTATATATACAGTATATATTTATATATATAATAACCTAAAGCCCTGGATCTATTGGTTGCTTTTAAAAATTAGTAAAAATTATAAACTCGTATACGGACGAAATTTATTAAACTCGGAAAAGCCATTTCAGCTTTTCTGAGTTTAATCGGAAGAAGGCTTTGAAGTTTCTCGCGGTAAGTATCTCAAGATTTACCTCATGTGATACTTGCAATGAGAAACTAGATTTGTATTCCAATAATCGTTGTTTTATTAAATAGTGAACACAAGTGCAAACATTAATTATGTTTGTTAAGTTATGTTTTTACCACTGGTAAACCTAAAAGCCTCTCTGTTCATTGCTTCTGTTGGTGGAGAATATGGAAGGGCTTCTTCCTATTGGAGGTGACATCCATCAATCCAACCTATAAGGATCCTGCATTTATTTCAGTGCTTTAATTAGCACTGTTTGGTGAGTGCAACCACAAAGGGGATTTTAACATCCCCAGCACAACCAGCACTGCTACTATTACCAGTAAAGGCACTAACATCTACCCATAGATGTCAGCACCAACGTACTGATTATTTACAGCTCATCAGTTACCAATTCAATTCTAGTGCTTCATATTTGTTGTCTAATTATTTTTGCACTTGTTTTCACTATTTAATAACACAACGATTAATGAATACAAATTATATTTACATTTATTTCACATTTTTATTCATGATTCAGCACCTTTTTGATACCAAGTGCTATTACACTATGGGAGTTCCCCTACCTTTTGTTCTTGTTTTATCAGCGCCTCCACATCCTTCGTTGATACAGATTTCGCTATTATTCTGTTTTGGTTTGTTCAACACCCAGGAAAAGGTACAAAAAAACAAAAAGGAATGGGATTCACACTTTATTAAGTGTCCATGTGGACTGGTTCATGTTTGAAGAACATCTAGACCTGTAAAAATTCATTTGAATGAGCATAAGAGCATTATAGGCACATATATTCCCTTTAGTATACATACTAGTGATAAAGTAAAGGTTAAATCATTCATTAAAGACATTAACAGCAAAACGTTTTCTTTGACTACCCACACATAGTGTCACAATTAAGATAGCAAGTGATCGAAAAGGTTGTGGCACTTGCTGGTAGTTCGTTAACACATAGGCTGTTGTAGTGTGAGAGTTATAATATTTGTCACTTGTACACTTTACCTCTGAATTTATTGAATTAAGAGTTTCATCTCATTCATTTTTATAGGGCTATTCCCAATAACTGTCATGTCATTTGATTCATTTAACATTGATCCAGACATATTAAATTTTTTTTTAAATAAATTTCAAACAATGTTATGAAAGGTTCTGAATTTTTGTTTCACAGACTGTAGTGAGTAAGTCACTTTTTTCAATCTCAATTTTTCGATGGAAAGGTAACCATTAGTAGTATGGCTACCTTTCCATTAAAAAAAATCGAGATAAAAAAACTCGATCTCGAAAACTCCAAAAAATCTCACGAGAACAAAGTGAGATCTTGCTCGATAAACTCAGAAAGACCAATGGGGTAATTCAGCAAGGTGCAAACTCACCTTGCGATGCTTCAATTCACTTAGCAAAAATGGTTACGCGTTGGCTTCTCTCCTACACGCACACATCAGGCTTTAAAGGTATTCCAGTCTTGAAAGGCAACTCGAGTGGTCACGAGGAGACTGAAATATCTTTAAAGCATGTGCTAATGTGCTGAATTACCCCCCAAGAGCGGTCTTTCCGAGTTTAATAAATTTCGCCGTTAGGGTTAAATTTACTAAAGTCGAAAATAACTTTTTTTGCTGTTTCTTTTGGGTGAAAAATGACTGAAAAGGATGAAAAGTATGTTTTCGTCCATTTTTCACCTGATTTTCAGGCAAAAAGATTTCATGCAAAAAAAATTACTTTTCGACCTTAGTAAATTTCTGTATATTAGTTATTAATGATGAGTTATTTGTTATGGAGCACACACTACTGTGGATAATTTCATTATTTGAAAGAACTTTTTTTTGTTCGGAGGTATTTTTAATGGGCTAATAAACATGGTTTAAGGATTCAGCAGTATTACCCAGGTATTTTCACATTGTATCAAGGTGATTGGATTTTTTGGACTTTGGACTGCCTCATTTATTGTTACTATATATTCAGTCTGTGGGGGTTATTCACTAAAGTGAGAATTCAACTGTCGAATTCGCAAACAGCGGACTCCCATAGCAAATCTGCGATAATTTCTCCTTTGTAAAATCGCAAAAATTTTTTAAAGCTACTATTGCAACAATTTTCCCATAATAAAGTCACAACTGCGACAATATTCTCATTATAAAGATGCGACTGTGACAGTAGCAGCCTATTGCGACTGCCTTTATCTGGCGAATTTGCACCTATACACAACAATTCAGACTAAATGAATAATCCCCTGTTTTTCCAACAATTCTACATTGTGTATAGAAGGTAAGATATTCAGCTATTTAGCTTTAAAATCAGGCTTTAGAGCAAACTTCCTGTATGTGCATTATATAAAACACCATAGAAATCAATGGAACAGGGTGGCAGGCTGCTGCTTTACAACTGACTACGCTGTGCTATGTGAGAGACACCGTCTGACTCCATTCGCTATGGGAATCCTCTGTTTAGTGAATAAGGAGTAGAGAAATTCACTCCTAGCAGAGCTTAGTGACCCAAAGTTAGAAGAATTCACTTTGACAGCTGAATTCTCACTTTGATCCGTCCCAATTTTATCATCTGAACCACTCATAGTTTCAAAGCTTCTCAAACTTGCTGTGGGGGTCACAGATTATTTGTTATTTTAAAATGCAAATCTTGGAGATTATGAACATGACATTTTTAACAATAAAACAAGATCTGTAATAAGAATGCAATGCTAACATTCCACCCCTGCACTTGGAATGCCTGCTTTGGAATCAAAGTCTGGAACTTCTAATATAGTGTTTAGAAACCAGGTTTGCTTTTATGCTTATTCATGAAATTTAAATAACATTTACATTAATTCAGCACTATAAGACCACATTTTAGGACACATACTGTTTTCAGAATTAGCTTGATTTACATTAATTATAGAAGAGACAATGAATGTTACTGTGTTTCCCTTATACAATGGTTTCTACATTAATTATACATGTTTCACTGTGCATGGAACTGAAGCATAACAAAACAATAGATCTGAAAATTGTTGAATTAACGATTTGAAAGCAAAGCATATCTCAGCCCTCTAAGGTTTCTTCCTGAATGGTATTCTAATATCCTGTTTGTTTTATAGAAGCTTTGGTTCAAACATAAACACCAGAACTCTGTCAATTCCCCAACGAGACAACTCATTTTTAACTCTGCTGAGGCTTCCCAGGAAAGTTCTCGAAAACCAGGCGTGTCTCTTCTTTGGGACACTGGAATGTCAGTTTATCAGACAATGGTAGGATGACCATGCTTGCATTCAGTATGGATCACCTACAGTATAAACAAATACAGAGACGTACTGTATACTGCTTAGATTGGGCTTTTGGCATAAGCATGGTTGTGACCTCACATTGTTTAAAAAATTGTTTTCACAAACATTCAGGGGAAATCATCAATCAGCTGTTAGCATTCACTGACATATGTGTAAAATAGATGTGGTCACTGCCTGGATTTGAACCCACCTTGTTGCATTGTTTTCTTACCACTTTAATCTATTGGTAGCAGGACTCCGGGTTCACTCATGTTATATTTGATTTTGCAGCAGAGCTTTGCTGAACTTTTATTGCTCAGCAGCAAATTCTTTGCTCAGGTGCAATGCGTTCAATAATTATTGGCCCATTTAATCCCTGAACCTGCAACTATGCATTGCCTCTGATTGGTCTCGTTTGGCCTGTCCAGAAAGTACCTTGACTGCATTTATGTTTATCCTGATCTACTCTGATCCTGTGTATCCTGTGCCAAATCCCCTTGTCTGTGTACCTTTGTCTGTATCCTGCCTCTTGCTCTGGATTCCTGGTTCCTGACTTCTGGTCCATTTTTTGACTATGCCCCTGCCTCCCTATTCTGGTTCCATGTTCACCAATCTGTTACCGACCCTTTTTACTTCCACAGTGTAATGTTTGGCACCCTTGTTTTCCCTTTGGGAATCTCATGCTGCACCCAAGTAGCAGAAGGCTCCTCCCAAAACCAAAAGTGGTGGTTATAGACAGAAAAGAATGCCAAAACCAGATTCCCAGTGGTTCCCCTGGGTTTTGGGTAGTATTAGGTGACAATAGGAAAATTACAATTCTGAAAGACAAAGTATACTGTAGTTGCTTTAGAAAAAAACCCAAAAAACAAGAGAAAGCCCCATGCTGACTTCAGGTCCTGGTACTTCTTTTACCATGAGGAAAAAAGCCAGTGAACCTATTTTGTTATAGTCAAAAATATCTGGGTTGAGAAGTGGAATCGGCTGCTGGGAGTATCTGAGATAAGTTTTGTGGGTTATGCATTAATGCGCTTCATTTTCAGGACAATGTCAGATGAAGTGTTTCAATAACAGCATCAAATTGCTGATAAAAAGCATGCTATAGATTTCATTAGTGACCATGTCATAACCACCTTCCGACTTCAGTGAAAGTAGCCATAAGTACTAATGCCTACATTCCAATCGGAAAAAAAAAATAGTTTGAAATGTTTTGAGCGGAAAGAAATCAATCGATATTTTTCAATTGTGAACCCATTTTTTAAATGAAAAAACTCGTTAAGGTTGAAATCAATCTTCTCGAGTTTTATAAATTTCAAAGTTTTCCCCATATTCTAACATTGTCATAAAAGTCCAAAGTTTACATTTAATCTGTAATCTATTTCTGCAAAACTTTCTTGCCTCTCTTTGGGGTTTATTCACTAAAGTCCATATTGTTGCATATAGGTGTGAATTCGCCAGATAAAGACGGTTGCAATAGGCTGCTACTGTCGCAGTCGATTCTTGATAATGAAAATATTGTCACAGTCGTGATTTTATTATGGGAAAATTGTCACAATCTTAACTTTAAAAAATTGTCACGACTTTACAATGGGGAAATTGTCACGGATTTGCTATGGGAGTCCGCTGTTTGAGAATTCAACAGTCGAATTCGCACCTTAGTGAATAATCCCCAAATTTATGTCCTGCTGAAATGTATTCAGGTTTTTCCAGATGTCAATGATGTAAAAATAAGCAACAGAATCTTGAACGTATAGCTACAGGAGTTTGGCTAGTGCTTGTGTATCTACCAGAATTAACAGACACTACAATCATTTGTTAAAAAGGCATTTGTTTTAAAATGCAATAGTGATCGCATCCTATTATTCCTGACTGACTACGTATCACTATGCATCTGCCAACATCCACTGGCATTTACTTGTTCTCCAAGCCCAGACACCACTTAGTCATGCCCTACTTATTATGGAGGTTTATATAGCACAGATATTTAAGGGGTTATTGACTAAAGTCCTTTGAAACAGTCTGAATTTGCATCTATTCGCTGCTTACCAATTTTCATGTATTGAGTAAACTCTGGGGTATGTTGTGTCTGTGTCAATGTGGGGTAGGGGGGCCTAAACAAAAAAAAAAAAAGAAGGGGTCCCTGGGACCCCTATACCCCCACCCAACCCCAGCACTAGGCGGGGGAATCGTTAAGTGCAGGAAGCGGTTCCATAGGAGTAATCCCCCCACCCTGTATAATGCTGTATAATACTTCTTTTTTTTTTCCCCCCCCTACCCTGTAGGGGTACAGCGGGGTGGGAGGGTGCAGGAAGTGGCTCCTATGGTGGGAGGAGGTGTGGAGGTCCCAGGAACCCCTGCTAGCTGGGGTTAATATAATTATTTCCATAGAGTTTGTATTGCAGTAGCACTATGGAAATAATTGTGCTTAAATCATTAACCGCTTACTTGCCGGTTAATGAATTAAGTGGTAAACCTTTCATTTGAATACACCTTTCTATGATGTCATGAATGCTGCTGATTCACCATGAGCAGTGATGTCCCACAAAGGTATCAACATATGTGGCCCACCTTAACTTGTACTTTCATCATATTTTAGGATGTCAAATATCCTTGACTGTTTGGGCAAAAACTCCAAAAAGTGCACTGGAGGACCTGATACAGCATAAAATAAGGCTTGATGCTAAATCCCTTGAAAACAATAGTGAATGTCGGCTTTCCTAAACTACTTTGCTCAAGATGGAGATCCCAGATGTTCCTGGATTGCAACTCCAAGTGTGCTTTGCTCTGTCATTTTATTTTGGTAGATCAGTTGTGACCTGCAGGTCTTGTGACTGATGCTACATGGCTTCAGGTTGAAATGACAGCTGTGAAGGGACATAATGAGCTAAAGATTATGGGGGTAATTCAGCAAGGTGCGAACCCACCTTGCGATGCTTCGCCTCAGCTCTCACAGACTATTATGAGCTGGCTGATGTCCTGCACGCGGACATCAGCGAACGCTTTAATGGGATTCTGGTCTTGCTGAGACTGGTGCGCTGATATGTTCGCACCTTGCTGAATTACCCCCTATGTAGTAAAAGTCATAAACTAGCATAATAGTTGAAGTGGGTGAGCGATACGAAATGCAGTAAATAGAAACCTGATATAGAAGGTATATATAATCCCTGACCGGCAGCAATGCTGATAAATGTTAAGTGTGGATCTCTAGGCCATCTGATCTGATCTGACAGTCCTTAGAATGAGACTGCCTTTCATTTATTTTTTTTAATTCTTTATTTCTTCTTGAGGAGAAAATCCAGTGTTTGCTCTGATATATTTCTTTAGTCCTACTGGAAAACCAAGCAGTTTGTGACTGATTATGAGAGATCATTTCTAATTCAGTGCACTTCAGTATCATTAAATGACATAATTTGCAAGCTAGGAGGCCTATACTGTATATCAAAGCAATTTTGGATCACAGCCACCCCGAGGCTGTGTATTAAACTAATTCACTCTTGTGTAGCTTTGATCTTTCACAGGCTTAGGTTCATCAAGTGATAAAAAGAATCTGTCCATGAGCTTGTGGATTAAGGTGGCTAGCTACAGGCAGTTATCATTTATAGTGATGCTGAGATTATATCATTTTCTTATTTTTATTGGACGTGAACGGATCAGATTCATATTAATCCGAGGAAATCTGACACTGCTGATATGAGAAAGGTTAGAATCTCATCAGATTAAGCCATGATATATACAAACACATACATCCCAAATATAAACTATACAAAAGGTTTCAATATGGGACCAGCGTTAATGCAAACTTCATTCGAATTCAAAAGTTTGAAATAGTTTTGGTGACTGCATTTTAAAATCAAAGAAAGAATGCCCTTTTCAGGGCGACTCATCGACAGTTTCTGAATAGGCAGGCAACCTCACAGAATTGCTGCATAACTGCTTCTTTCTGAATTCTTTCTTTCAGAAATCTCAAGCTGTGGATAAAGTAACTGACTTGGAATTTCAAGATGAGCCGTTGAAGATGAAGTAGGTGACAAGGGAGGGGCTTCTGTAAATAAAAAAAACAAAAAACGGTATATGTTAATAAAATTCTGAAAATAAGTAAATAATTAATTAATAATTAATAATAATGTATTTAACAGTGGCAATTAGGCCAAATGTCACTGGGCTTGTTTCTTTAAATCACTGGCAGTTCCAGAAACACAGGCCGCTTAAGAAAATGGTATTTAGCTTGACAGAGCTAAACTGAAATAAAAAGTGGTGTGAAGATATTCCCGATCAGATGGGAAGTCCCATTTACTTCTAGTTAAACATTTGGCACATATCCTTAAGAAGAAACATATGTTTTCCTTTTTATGATAGTGTCACTATAAACTTTCCTCAATAGTCAGAAAACAGACACCAGTGTCATAGCATATCAACGGTCATTAGCATGAGGACAAAAGCATCTTTGGACAAAGGCCATTTGTTTTAGGCTTCCTACCAAAAACAAGGGGGGGAAAAATAGAAAACTGTGCCTCCTCTCCCTGTATGACTGACTATCGGGGCCAAACAACAGCTCTGTCACTATTTAAAACAATGAGAAATGGGAATGAGAGCTCCACTTGAAAAATGCTTGCAATGAATAAAGCTGCAACGAGTTTAACAAAGATAATGCCAATCAGGCACAACACTTGGATAGTGATGTGTTTTATGATGGAAATTTGCAGCTTGATGTTTTAACCTGTGGGATTCTGTCCAAAATTTAAAAAAAAACAAAAAAACATAGCTGCCAGAAACAGTCATCAAAATGATCCTTATATCTATGCATGTAACAGAAGAAATACGTTGGTAATTCAATAAACTCAAGAGAGAATGCAAAGGATTGTTAACTTGTCCAAAACCACTTACCAAATGCACACATTTCATAAACGGTGATGCAATGTTCTGACCAGTATCTGTTAATATTAAAGGGACACAATAGCATTCTTGAATAAGAACTTTTACTTCTGAATTGTTATGCATAAATTTCAAGTTAATACTGTGTTGACAGTGATTCTCAATGACATAGTTCATAAATATTGCATGCATATTAGAAGACATCTTGAATAAGGCATTACTGTTACAATTCCATTTCATCAACTCTAGTGATCAAAGTCTTTAGTGCAACTGTAGCTGATCAAACAGGCAAGGGGCAAAGTCCAATCACAATCTAGCAGGGATCTGATTGGACAGAGCTATAATGTCAATCATCATTTAACCCCACTCACCCAACTCAGAAAAGAAAAGGCAGGCTGACTGTGAAGATAACAGAGAGAAACGCTGTATAAAGGTACTTTTTTTTAAAATACATATGTATTTACAAAAACGTTTATTTCATTAGTACAACCTACATTAGTATTAGTTTTGAGGTGACTGGTTCACTTAAGGGTGAAAGTTATTATACTCGAAAAAGCAATTTTAGCTTTTATGAACTTAATTGGAAGAACGCTTTGAAGTTTCTTGCGGTAAGTATCGCGAGTTTTACCTCGTGCGATACTTGCTGTGAGTAACTTCTTTCATTAAATATATCTATAGAAAGGTAGCCATACAGTATAGCTACCTTTCCATGGATATATTCAATAAAAAAAGTTTGTCACGGCAAGTATCGCATGAGGCAAATCTCGCGATACTTACTGTGAGAAACTTCAAAGCCTTCTCCCGACTTATTAAACTCGGAAAAGCGGAAACGGCTTTTCCGAGTTTAATAAATTTCGCCTAAGGGTTTAATATCCCTGCTCATATATATTATGAACCTTCATCATAAAGAAAGTTAAGAATTCCTTATATTCAAATGAGCCATGCTAGAAACGAAAAAAACAGATAGAAGTTTCCAACTCTTCACCAAAGTAAGCAAACCAAAGCATTCTACAATGAAATTCCTTTCTTAGTTTGCCTGCTACTACTAAAGCCTTGAGCTGAATGTGCAGGTACACTCAACATTCTAATCAGCACAGTCGATAATTAAAATGTCAAATGAGAATGTTACAGTATTGCCTTTTTAAAATGCTTCTAAAATGTATGCAGTATTCATATACTATATCTTTTACGCCACATACTTTCCATTTAGATTGCTTAGTCTACTACTTGCTACTAGTCTGTACTCGTAAGCCCACATCTGACCAGCTGGCTAGATCCCATTCCACAGCATTCCCCCCCAACACCCTGTGGTCAGCCCTGACAGTACTCATAGAAACATGTTAGGAATATATGTTTTGCACCATCTTTAGAATCACAGAGCTCCCTTACTAAGCACAGATCCCAGTGGTGATTTCTTCATTTCACCATGCATCATTGTGATAGTCACAGGTCCTTGCCACCAAATGTATTGATAAGTCCCTTATAGTGCTTTATTACTCATGTAGGTTTTTTTTTATTTTTATATTGATTTGTCCAGTTAACAAATTATTTTTTAACAATTATTTAGCATTTTTCAGCACATGCCCCCTCCATCTGGATTTTGCTAATAGTCTTATTAAAATCCCATATTTATTCTTCAATATAAAACTGATGAGTTTAAACTAGCAAATTCTCATGGATGCTGAAGTTTAGGTGCCAAATATTTTACTAGCTGATGCTTGTTCCTGGCAATCTGCACAATTAACAGATGTACATGATAAGCAAACTGTAAATAGAACAAATCTGGAAAACTACACATGCTGCTAAAATTAAAGAGGCAGTATGAATATTCGTTAAAAATAAAACTAATACACTAGACTATAAAAATTGGTTCTGCATAATTTTTCAAAGTATTATATATACATATACTGCCCAGGGTATTATCTGCATGGACTTTGTATCTTCTCCTCACACTTACATGGGTTTCATCCAGATATTCTGCTTTCCTTGTACCATGTAGAATAATATCAGTAAATTGTCTCTAGTCTACTTGTATATGAGGTTGTGTAGGGCAATTGGATTGCAAGCTCCATGGGGAAGGGACTGAATTGAATTACTCTCTCCAGTAAAACCAGTGCAGAACATACAAAACACACAGCAGATTGACATTTTTTAGATGGGTGTGGGACACAGCAGGGCTTATTCCATCTTGGCATACTCTAGGGTTCAACCTGATGAACATCCTCTAATTGTCAAAAGCCCTTGGTAGTCTTAAATTCAACAGGTAACCTGCCCCCAGTTGTGCCAATCAAGGAACCCCTGAAACAACTATTCACTTTTACTCTAAAAATGTGCAGTGGAGATTG
>WMED01019714.1:0-11927 GCA_019650415.1 Pipa parva
AATACATACATGGAAATACAAAAAAACCAAGGTAAATGGAAAGAGCAATGTCTCCTGAACGGTAAGATATCACATATGTATATGTTCGCTAAACACTACGGTTTCCAAACACTCTAAAGTAAAACAAGTGCACATGGCAATTTCAACTGAAAATCTGACTGCTGCAGCCTAACTGCCCACCTTGCAGATCTTGTGAAAAAAACATCCATTTACCTCAGGAATACTCCCCACAAAGTATATATTCCCTAAAACTACACACCTTCAGCTATCTAGGCGTACCAGGCATGTTCTGGTGGACGCAAGCCCCCTGGAAATTTGCAGATTTGATGAAAAATTGATAAAAATGCAAATTAAAAACAGTATTTTTTTCACATCACAACTTGAAACCCCCAAAATCACACTAAATCTAAAAGAGCAATGACTCCTGAAAACAACGTTATCCAATATACATATGCGCGCATAAAGGTATGGTTACCAAGCACCCCAAAGTTAAGCATGAACGCAAGGGTAATTTTCACTGAAAATTTGCTTACTGCAGCAAAACAACCCTTTACCTTGAGAACGCCCTCAACAAAATATATATCCTCCAAAAGTACACACCTTCAGCTATCTAGGCGTACCAAGCATGTTGCTGTGGATGCAGATTTGTGGACGCAAGTTCCCTTGAAATTCACAGATTTGGTGAAAATTTGACAAAAATGCAGATTAAAAACAGTATTTTTTTCACATCACAACTCGAAACCCCCAAAATCACACTGAGGGGGGAATTCACCAACGTCCGAAGTAGTGCGAACAGTTCGGGCGACTGCGCCAGTCGCATCGCCGAGGTTCGCCTGACCTCGCGACCATTCGAGTTACTTCGCTAAAATGCTCCCCAGCTCACTTCTCTCAACAGGCGGACATCGGCAAAGGCTTGAATGCTGTATCAGTCTAATGTCTTCTAAGAGTCCGACAGTTTTCGCCTGTTCGGCAAAAGCTATCTGGCGGCCATTTTGACGAAGTGACTTGAATGGTCGCGAGGTGAGGCGAAGCGATTCGAATGGTTGCGAGGTTAAGTGAATTCGGGTGACTTCACTACTCGCGAACTGATGTATCTTTTCCATTACTTTGTGTGCGTGTGCACAGGTACTTCGACAATTGCGGAGTGTGTTGAAGTAGCGAATGTAGCGCCGGTGTAGCGCTGAAACCCTTTCCCTAGGTACCCTGTACCTCTCACGGGGTAGGTAGTTCTGGCCACCCGAAGCTACCCCGTGAGAGGTATGGGGTACGTAGGGAAAGGGTTAATTTTGAAATTTGTAGGATATGAAGGCATGTCCTCTTTTGGTTTCTTGATATTTCTTTGGGCATTATGTTTAAGAGAGCCATAACCAGTGATAGTGGAATTTTTTGGTTAGCTACTTGGGAAAACTACTTTAAACCTTTAGGGTGAAATTTAATAAAATCGAAGATATCGAATGATTTTCAATGATATCGTGATATCAATATTGCCGATGTCGTGATATCGAAATTTTGCCGATACTGCGATATAGGCAATATTTATATTGTGATATGGAATTTTCCAGCGATATTATGGATTTTCAGTAGAAATAAACAGATTCAACATTTTGATCAATTTTCGATATAGCAATATCAATATTACCGATATCACGATATCAATAAACTTGCAATATCACGATATCGATAATGACAAAATCGTTCGATATTGCAAGATCGTCAATATCGATATTGCGAGATCGATATTTTTGATTTGATTAAATTTAGCCTTTATTGTCCCTTTAACCCTACACTTTATGCAAAATATCCACAAAATAAATTGTTCACTATCATTGTGTAAGTTTATGTAGAGTGCTCAATATGAATATCCCAGATCACAGATAGCCCCAAAGTGTCCCAACTAATATGAAGTGTTCACCCAAATTCTGCACCCTTCCAGTTCAAGGAAGAAGGAATGGAGCAGGCAGGACAGATGGCAGTCAGCATTTCCTAGCTCGGCAAATGCAAACACAGTATTAAAAGAGTTGTTTGCCTATGTACCAAATTGCCAGACACCTGTTTTTTTTCTGCTAAACCCCTCTCTTAAATGACCTACCAGTAACTGGAGTGTATCAGCCTTGTTAGTGGAATAATTCTCATTAGGAAAAGAGAAAGTAGAAAAAAAACAGAAAATTTATTTTTCTTTGTTATTTTTATATCCTTTTCTGGTAAAAGAAAAAAAATGTGGATTTAAACATTATACTTACTCAAAACCATTTAACTATTTGTGGGACCTTATCAAAGAACCAGACCTAAATCAGTCTGTGGGATGTGGAGTAGTCATGGCAACAGGCTTTTGTTCTTGAAAGACAATGGTAAGACAACCATGTCTAGTACACTGAAATTATTAGCTGTGATGGTTAAATACAGGGACTGTTGTTACTTGGATTTTGCAAGAGCCATTTTTTCTTTATCTGTTCTAGTTCTGCCTTCAATGGAAACATTTTTTGGTTTAGAGTCAGAAGCGTGTTTATTTTATATGGGGACAAAAGACAAAAACTTCTTCCTTCTATCATTTTCAGAATACTTGTATGACTAGTATCATTTATAATAAAATAAGCAAATTCCCTTTCAAATACCTGATAAGATCAAACCTTCCTGATATAATGAATTTGCATAAATGTCTCTCATCAAGAGGAATGCATATGTTTAATATAATGTTAAGTACCCTTCGGAGGAAAACACATTTGTCATACTAAGTTGTGATTTGCTGCAACTTTTTCATTTTCCACAAGTTAGGTCTACACATTCGTCCCTATAGACGCAAACATGCAAGATATGTGATTTATTTAATGTGAAGCAGTCAAATCCAATGTATTTCATGAAAATTTTAACATGCTTAAAACACAGGGAAATTATGTAACTGCCATGATGAAATTTTACACCTTCCAAAAACATGATTTTTATGCTGCTGGAAGCTAAGCCAATGGAAACACTTGTGTGCAAGGAGCCTAACTACATTTTCAAATAATTACTCATACCCATTATATCAAATAGCTGCATTGTAGGTAAACTCACAGCTTTTAATAATATGGTATTCTTTGGCTACTCTGACCATTCAATTACCACAACATCATAAATAATAATAATGAAAGATTGAGTATGCTTTAAATGAATAATGAGACTATATTAATTCACTTATACTGGCTAAATTGGACACATAAAACAGTTCCTTCTGTAGTAGAGGTTGTAACTGAATCACCGAACCAATCAAATTTTCATGAACTGTAAATTCAGAATCTGCTTCTGATATGTTTGAATCCTAAATTGACATTTCACTAAAATATGTAAAAAAGATGTGGCTGTGTGCCAATGACAGCATGAAGGGCTGTTCCATTTGTAGTTCTTATTCATAGATTTCACTAAAAAATCATATTACAGTTTAGAGCAGGGGTGGCAAACCTTTTTGGCACCGAGTGCCAAAAAGTTGACATCACTCACCAGCACGTCCCACGAAGTGCCGGCATTGGGGAGGACAGCTCCCCTGGTAGAGTGCGCTCGTTCAGTGCAGGCCATGGATCTGGCCTGAAAACTGTCAGATCGGGTCTGCGGCCTGTACTGAAGGCAGGTTTGGAAACGACTCGCGTGCCATCTCTGGCACGTATGCCATAGGTTCGCCATCCCTGGTTTAGGGTATCTGTGTTGATTTCATGTGGTCAGGGATTTAAGTTCAGAGGTCGTAGTTTTGGCATTGCCCACATTTCAAGGTGGGCTCACTTGTTCTACTGTACTGTGAACACCATAAAGTAACAGGTATGTTTATTTGAGGGTATTGTACTGGGATCTGCGCACATATAATTACTCCACTACCTCTTAACTCATGATACAATACCCATACTTTAAAATGTTCATTTTTAACCTTGGTTAAAAAATAAATAAATAAAATGCATAATTTTGCCCCTAAAAATGATTAACAGGAAAGTCACACTGTTTAATCCACAATCCAATGCAAAATATATGTGCAATGCAAAAAAATGCATGAACTGGTATAACACTATAAAACAACTCAGAGGCAGAGGGGGTTATTCACTAAAGTCCGAATTGTTGCATATAGGTGCAAATTCGCCAGATAAAGACAGTCGCAATAGGCTGATACTGTCGCAGTCGCGTCTTGATAATGAGAATATTGTTACAGTCATGACTTTATTATGGAAAAAAGTGTCGCAATCTTAACTTTAAAAAATTGTCGTGATTTTACATTGGGGAAATTGTCTCGGATTTGCTATGGGAATCCGCTGTTTGAGAATTCGACAATTGAATTTGCACTTTAGTGAATGTTGAAAAGACAATAAATCCCCATTATGATTGAAGTTCATGATATATGTATGTATATGAACACTTAGTTAACTTTATTAGTAAACTCTTAGTTACAATGCAAAATTATTTATATTGATAACATTGAAAATACAGGAGTTATTCCTAATTCCCATTATAATCTCATGTTACTGTATATCAGATAGTTTGGCCCCTTTGAACCTTTCGAGCTTGTTCACGTCTGATTGGTCATTGAATCTTATCTGAGCACTGATCTTTCACATCATCTCAGTTGATCATAAACTGAGAAACAGAATTGTTACATTAATGCCTTGTTAAAGATATTTTACTAAAATGTATGCAATGTTTATATACTAGGTCAGTTGCATGGATAAGGTTGCATAAACATGTATTTTATGCATAATAATTCAGAGGATTTAGTGCTATTTCACATGTGCACACAAAAAAACAAGCTTAATAATTTAGTACTATGTATGTCCCTGCATAACTCATTGCTGCTTAAAGCAAACCATGTTTTTCAAAAATGTTTCAAGTAAAATAAACCAACCAAGTTTTTCTTTTTCAGTGTTTTAATATGGCTCTATTTTAGAGCATCCTATACAGTTCATGTATGCTTTCTGAAAAAGTATTGTTTAAGTGCAAAAGCAAGGAGCTTTGTGTAACTTATTCTATAAAAACAATGTCATTGGATCACAGCAATATATATTTTTTCGGCCTCCACACAACCTTAACAAAGAATAGTAATCTACAGAGTGCTAACTTGCTATGCAGTGGAGCAGCGAAGTCCTTGCAAAGTCAGTTTAAATTGTAACACATTTTCAGCGCTCATTGATATAACGCAGAATATCCCAGTACTCGGACTCATCCATAATTCATTGGCTTCATAATTAGACCCGCTTAGATACAAAAGAAAGAGGCAGCATTAATTAATAGTTAATTTGCCTACCTTTCAATCTAGTTGGCAGCCTACAATCATTGAAACTGGAGGATTTTTTCTTCATTTCTAGTTGTTAAATAATGCTTTACAATTAGAACTCCCAAAAGGGAAACATCTGCTCATTTTTTAAGTTATCTAATGACCACCCATTAATGCTGACAACTGTTTCCAAAATGTATTATTTGGTCTGCTGTAAAGCAACTGGATTATATTATTCCATCCTCACATATTTTCAGTTTCTGAAAAACAAGGGAAAGCTAAATTTGCAAGCTTCCATCTATTGAGACTGACAGCTCCAAGCATTTAGTGAAAACTAATTACTACTGATACTAGAACTTAAGGGAATATACCATAATATCACCCCTGTAGCTGGAGGAGGGTATATTATGGCTATGTCTACTGTCATGATATTTATGGGCTTTAATGCCTTGAAACCTTGTCTTTTGTCATTTTGAATGTCGAAAAGCATTTTACTCTGGTACTTACTTATAACATAAGCATAAGTGAGGCCAAGAGGCTTATTCATAAGAGAGAATTTGACTGGCAAAGTAAATTCTCGTCATGTCAGGTCCCTTAGCAAAAAAGAGAATGCCGTTGGATGTGGTTTATTGTGTTATGCAGCAAAGAAAGTTGGACAGTAGGAGTTCTGCTATCAACCTCCTAATTAGCCACTTTAATCTAAAGAAGTAAAAGTGGCGAATTTGACACAATGTGCCTCACTGAATTTTCTGCTGCAACAGATTTTGGTGCTTGATGAATAGGTGAACTACTTATGCACATGCATTCAAAATGGTGCAAAATGCTCCGCAAGTCTTTGACTGTTGTAAGTTTCCTAATTTGATGCTAATTTGCCACATCATAGAGTTTGCTGAATACCCGCATATGGAGAAGTGGTGAATTAATGTGAATTCACATCTTTACATGTCTGTTAGAACTTTCATGAATAATCCCACTAGTGATTTAGCATGTGGTCTTATTGAACATAAGTGTAGACTGTATAAAACTAAACATGTCATAAAGTTTATTGTAGAGTAAAAGGGGTTAATTAGATATGATCTAAGCCAGGGGTAGGCAAACTGTGGCTACTGAGCCAGATGCGGCTCTTCAGCTAACTTGTTGTGGCTCTGAGCGCATCTCCTTGACCAGAGGTCTCCATGAACTCTGACGCTTCTTCTGATAGGACTTCGACAGGTCATGTAATCAGGAGAGTGAACTCCTCCCTCTTTGCGGCTCTGTAAAAAAATTTCCTCAGTTTAGCAGGGAGCGAAATAGCTCCCTCCTGTACAAAGTTAGCTGACTTCTGTTCTAAGCAAAAGAGTTAAGAAAGGAATGAGCTTCAAGGCAAATTCACAAAAACAAAGCTATTGGAAAGACCCAGGCATGTCCTAAATTCTACTCAATTGGAAGTCAGTGAAACCAAATAAAGATAGCAGAGAGATTTATTTAATAGCACATTCAGTCATTAGATAATGCTAATTGTGGTTCATTTTATTAAATTCAAGATTGGCTGTATAAAACAATCACTGGAAATGCTAGAATTAAGAAAGACTGTCCAGTCATAAAACAGAATGCCTGTCACTAAGTACTGTTAATATAGAACAGTGGTAGTGATCCTTTTTGGCACAAAGTGCCAAAAAGGTGACGTCACTCACCAACGCCGTCCCCCGAAGTGCTGGGGCTGGTGAGTGACATCATCACGCCTGAACGAGTTGGGGGAGGAGAGCACCCCTGTGAGCAAACGCTCCTTCAATGCAGGCCACAGATCCGGCCTGAAAACTGTCGGATCGGGTCCGTGGCCTGTACTGAAAGGCAGCTTTGGCGACGGCTCGTGTGCCAACAGAGAGGGCTCCGCATGCCCTCTTTGGTACATGTAACATAGGTTAGCCATCTCTGATATAGAGTATGTTTCCTAGTTGACTTGTCGATAGTTACCAAGAGGTTGACAGTTTTGATTGGTCTAAGGCTGGGATCACATTAGCTGTTTTTAATTGGGCTCATTATTGTCTATGGTGCAAAACACAATAGCCTATGTGGATTATCCTTCAGGAAACAATGTATACTATTTTTCTAGCTCAGGCAGTTAGACCAAATTTTGTTCTATCAGCTGTAGGTTACTGCACCATTACACTTATACACCACACCCTAGCAAATTATTACTTTATTATTCATGCTAAAGCACAGGACTCTTAACTATCACTTAGTCTTTGTCAACTACAACCCCTACCTAAGATCTGGCCCTACACTTTGCTGTAGTTAAAATGCCATTAACCCCAGAAAAAAATAAATTGCCATTTGGATTGGCATTTATGTTAATCCTATGCAGTAGTTGTAAAAATGTCATCTTGCACTGTATGAATGTATATTATCTAAACTTCCACAGAAAACAATTAACAGAACAAGAAATAAACATAGTGATAAACAGCAAACAGCAAAGGTGAAAAACAAACTCAAAGCAAAACATACCAGAAATTAAAAATCATATATTTTTTTACAAATACGATGTAGACATAACTGCCATTCTAAACCAAATGGATTTTTTTCTAGTGTTAGTGTTTCATTAGCAGAACGATTTTCTGATGGAAGGATTCTGGGTACTGTATTTCAGTGTAACACCCCGTTTAGAATAGCATTCAGCAATGTATTAGATAAAATAGGCAACAGATGAGAAATGTGTAAGCCCACCATGATACAGATCTATATATAAATAAAAACAGGGTTCAGTGTATAGAGCATGCATTTACTGTGCAATTATAAATGACAGAGTTAAGTTTCACTTTCTTTCTGAGCTGCTAAACTCATAATGGCAATGTGCTGACTTATATCAGGGAAGAGGTCAAGTGCATAATCCATTTTAACTATCAGCTGGGTAATACCTGAACAAAGCTTAACTACCTAACACAATAGTCTGGCCTTTACTTGGTTAACATCAAAAATATAAAAAGAGGTTTATCTGAAGTTTTAACCTAATAGACTGTTTTTGCCTAAAACTGTAGTTTAGTGCTCAGAGAATAATCAATACTATCACTTAACAGCACTCATCATATTATATGTGTTTGTAGACTAACTGTATCTATTTTACTTTTAAAACAGTAATTAAAACATCTTTTAAGATATCTGGAAACACACATGGCATACATGACCATGGTTCTGGGTTCAATTCCACCCTGGATTTCATCTGCAGGGAGTTTGTATGCTCTCCCCGCACCTGCGTGGGTTTCCTCCGGTCACTCCGGTTTCCTCCCATAATCCAAAAACATCATACTGTGTGTGGCTGAATAAGGAAATTAGATTGTAAGCTCCACAGGGCAGGGAGTGAATTCATCCATGAATGATGAATCTCTGTAAAGCACTAAATAATATACTAGCACTATTTAAAAAATGAATAAATACAAAAAAAAATATTTATTTAAGAACAACAACAATATTTCCATAAGTCTGGCAGCCCATAGCAGCCAAGTAGAAGGGGTGGCTTAAGACAAATACAATGTTTGGGGCCTCCCCATTTAAAGGGTAACTATAGTAAACGATACTTACCTCAATGATCTAGCAGCCTAGGATCGTCAGATGAATACATCGCCGCTCTGTTCATTGACCTCAGTGCCTCACACTGATCCTCCCCCTCTGGGCATGTGCAGTTGTTTTAGTTTTCCCAAAATTCAGGAGAGGCAGGTCTATGTTATTTAACTGATCAGAAAAGTTATTCAACAGATTAAAAAGAAGCAATGAAACAAAGTAAAGATAGTATCTTTACAAGTAGGATTTATCATAACTGATATGCCAATCCAGACTGGAATTGTTCAGTTTTTGGTGTTACTGGCACTTTAAACCGTTTGGGGATATTGGTTCATTAAAAAGTAGGACATTTCCAGGGAATAAAATTTAAAACAGACTAATCAATTTATAATATCCATATGTGTGCATACACACTGATAGGCAGAGAAACCTGTCAGTTCAGATAAAGATAGTTCAAGGACAACTAAATTGTGGGAGTTTTCTGGAAGTGTGTATTGAATACCAGGGAAAGGGAAGTCACCTTTCATGGGAAAGAAATAAAAATCATAGACAGAAGGGCACACAGGAAAAATAACCAAAAGAAACATTATCAGATATTTTTGTTGCTAAGTTCTCATAAAGGAGATGTATATTTATTGACCTTAGTGCCAATGTCACTTCATTACAAACTACACATTTTATAATTTTGTCAGCTTCTGGCAGTGAGATATTGTGAGTTGTAAATCTGCAAAAGAATTGTTTACCATAAATAAAATAAGTAAAATAAAACTTCATGTGATTAAATAATTGCATATAAACGACTGTGCTAATGAGTTTAAGGTTTTTGCAAAACCCTTGATTGCATTTGTACAATCTATGTATTACTGTATTTTTTAACTCCGTAAGACGCCCTTTTTCCCCCCAAAAGTGGGGGGAAAATGCCCGTGCATCTAATGGAGCGAATGCTCCTTTTCTTCAGCTACTGTGGGTCATGGGTAGGGGGGCACAGGCAGGTGCATCTTATGCTCAGTTGCATCTTATGAAGTGAAAGATATGGTATATTAAATGAATGTATATGTATTATCTATAACATCATAAAAACAATGGGACTGTGTCTGGTCTGTTTAACAGATAAAAAAGATAAAAACAGACAGATACCAATACAATTCAAGATTTGAATCTGAATAACTGTCATGCCATTCAGAATGTGAATTTGTATTTTTTTGGCTGTTACTGGACCTTTAACTTACAAAAAACAATTTAATCACTAAGAGCCAGAACAAAAGTTGCTTCACTCAGTTTCCCAAAATATTACACAGGCCAAACAGGCAAGGACTTGTAATTCTGGAACATGAATTGTGCAATTAGGTAGAGGTGTGTTTCCATTCCTACTGAACCCAATTGATCATACAATTAAGTCACGGAATGTGTTTAGCAAAGCTGTGCTGCTGTGTATTGGGCATTGCAAACTGACTTGTTCTGCCCCTGGCTTTCAGCCAAACCTTCACTTGCAAAGTTCAAGATTTACAGGAGTGCCGATAATAAATGAAAAAAAAAAAAGTATTCAATGATACATAAGACTTCTGTACATTGCTTGACAACAACCATCTTGGACTCTACTGCTAATTACAGCTATGACACAGGCTGCAAGCCTTCTTAGAATTGTAGTTAAAACCATAAAAAGGTTAAACCATTTATACTTAGAAGGATCAATGGGAAACTAGAGTTTAAATTATTATTTAGGGCAATGTCAAGCTTCTAGGGTTTTTTTCCACCACAAAAGCAAATTGCAGAGGAATTGGTTCTGGAATAAAAGACACAAAAAAAATATCAGATTTCATGAAGAAACTTGCATTTATGTTTTATTTTTCAGATTTATTTGCCTGCCCTAAGAGCTTGGGCCAACAACTTAAAAGCTCTTATGCCATAAGAAGTAGAAAGCAAGTTGGGCGATATTTACTAAGACCATTACCACCAATTAGTTTCACCCTGTTTTGTTGTCACTTTTAATTTCCCTGTGCTTTTCAACTTCCCTGGTTTAGAAAGAATCGATACAAAATTCCCTCACATCAAAATAAAGCGTTATCTATAAATATCGATCAGTTGACAGGGCACACTTTGCAATATGTTTCTGTTATGCTCACCTTTCACCACCTTGTTTAACAATGCTCTTAAAGAAAATCAATTGAGTGAAGCCACACTGGGTCTTTTACACCCCAGAGTCTACGTCCCAGAAAGAAAGATAACTGCCTTTTTTGGGGGGGGATAGTCAGTCAATGCAATGTGCTTGCATGGCTTTAAACTCACAATCTTCAATAACAGACATTATGGTAGTTACCAGAGTTTGATCACCATATCAGAGAAAGTTGCTTCTTTCATTACTAATTACTACTTAGATGCTTAAAAGCCACCCAGTAAAAAAGGCCAACAGATTTTGGCAACTGATTTGATATTGTATGTATGTACGTATAATTTTATTTATAAAGCACCACAAATGCATGCAGCGCTGTACAATTCACCAATACAAATATAATGCAGACATGATTAGATTTTCTATGTAATTAAATTCCACAAGTGTATGTGATTCCTACAGAAGGGGAAGTGAATGAAATGCTCTGAACCAAATAGATCCATTCACTTTTAAAGGGACACTAACCCCTCCATAACAAAGTTTTATAATACATGTATATGAACAGCGTAGTTTAGTTTGATAATTGTAAGCTCTGAACTACAATACAAAAATATTTATATTCATAATTTATAAATTCCTACTGTAAACTCTTTTAGACCACTTCTGGACCCTTTGACCCTGTAGAGTCTGTTTGTTAAAATTTGGTTTAATGTTGCATTGCATTGTCTGTTCAATCAAATGCAGGTGCCCTGAACATCTTTATTAGCACAGTTTTGTGTAAACTGTAAAAAAATTGTTAAATAATGCCTTATCAAATATGTTTTCTAGAACATATGTAATACTTATAAACTATATATGATTCATTTATTAAGATTTATTTAGCAAATTCAATCAGATCCTAGGATTGTTGGAACATATTTTTGTTACAGATCCTAGAGATGGACAATCATTTGACCAACTGTTGATCTCGTCCTAAACATAGCTTGTATCTCAGTCATAGTCACCCTAGGTGACTGCCTACCCCTAGACCCAGCCCTGATATAGATAATTTAAAGTAAG
>WMED01019716.1:0-12351 GCA_019650415.1 Pipa parva
CTGTCCAGTCTTTTAAATCTCCCGCTGCGTCTTGATGCAGCGGGAGTGCTCCCAACACTTGCGTGTCATGGGAGCGCCCGGTGGCGTGCACGCCGCCAGCAGTGAATAAAGGCCTGGCAGGCGCGGCTCATGCACCTAAGAAGAACGCGCCGAGGAGCCCCTGCCAGGTAAGAAACGGCAGCCATGCCAACCATTACACCTATGAGACAAGAACCAATTATCATTCTCATAGGGAAAAAATTCTGACTCCAAATATGGCAATCAGAATAATTCCCTGGATCAAAATCCCATCTCCAGTTATCTAGTATCTTGTAACTTGTAACATTCCTAAACAGAAGGAAAATATTCAAACCCCTTTTGACTTCTTTAATGGAATTAACCACGACAACTACTTCAGGCAGAGAGTTCCATATTGTCACTGCTGTTACAGTAAAGAACCCCTTTCTATGTTGGTGCAGAAACTTTCATTCCTTTAGATACAGAAGATGCCCTCTTGTTATACTTACAGTTCTTTTTATAAATAGATCTTGGGAGAGATCTCTGTGCTGACCCCTGATACTTAGGTTACCACTTAATCGTCATTTTTTCTAGACTAAACAATCTAATTTCGATAAGCTGTCTTGGTATTGTAGCTACCTATGTCTTTTGGCATATGTTTGACAGCTCCATGTCATTGTAAAATTGGCATTGCCCAGAAATCACGTGGGCTATTTCTTTGAAAACTCAGTCCATTATATGCTGTGTGTAATCACAATTTTAAATTCCCATTGAAAATAATGTAGTCACATAAAATTTGCTGTGCTCTGTGCACTCAAAGAAACAGAGCAGGCAGCATTCTAGCGGAATACACTGTGCATTATAAGTTACTGTGAATACTTTACTTTTTACATTGTTCTCTATGTATTTTCGCTGGCATCTATTCTGAGCGTATTTTCGCCTGAGGTTTTTTTTTAAGCATACACTGCGCATAATACGCTATTGTGAACCTAGCATGAACCAGTCCAAGTTAGACTACATCTTTCTTGTGCACTAGAACATATAGTCAATGACTACATGCATAATGTCCAACATACAAAGTAGGAAGTGGGCATATATAGAATGTGTTTACCTAATTAATAGGATGTGTGGCATATTCCCACAATTCTTGAGTGTATATAATAGATAACTGCATATTCATAATAAACAATAATTATAGTGAAATAAAACATGCACTTAGATATATTTTAAAACTATTCCTTTTTACAAAAATAATCCAAAGTGGCAACCACTTATACAGTTATTGCCACTCATCCATGTGGACCCTATAATATTCAGTCTTATACAAATAATTGAGCAGTATAGACATTTCCATTGGCTATGCATTTGTTAGAGCATTAACACAAAATATGAATGTATCTAAGCATCCAAAGAACGATAAACATAAATTAGAAATCTCCCAGCATGAAGCCCTATGGCATCAATGTTTGAATTGCTATATTTCCTTATGTGTTTATGTATAAATAGCAGAATATTCATTATTGTTTATTTTAAAATATATAAAGAGAATATTTATAAGCGTGATTTTAATTGTTATGGGGGCCCCCCATGGATTCATTGCATTGCCAATACTAAATCTGCACAGAAAAATCTTAAAGAATTGGAATCCCATAGAAATGCTGTCATTCACTTAATTACAAGTTAGCCACAAAGCAAAGGGGGCTCTACAGTTATTATGACTACCTTATATAAACTATATAGGATACAAAATCATTTTTCCGATAATGAAAGGTTATTAACAAATATAAGGTACACAAACAGTCATACATGCATCCAAATGCACATAGGCATCCTAGGAGTTACAAATATAAAAGGATAAAAAAAAATACGACCACCTGAGTAAATAAGGCACTGAATGAATATAAATGGGCATTCATGAAATATGAATTGGAAGGAATACTTTAATCATTCTAATTAGGGCGAAATTTAATAAAATCGAAAATATCACTATAATATCAAATAAATTTTACCGATATCGTGATATTGATATTGCAGATATTGTGATATCAAAATTTGATGGAAAGTTTTAATCTGTTTATTTTTATGGAAAATCCATAATATCAGTGGAAAATTCGATATCGTGATATCGGTAATATCGATATCATAATATTGATAGTTTCCATTTGATTACATTGTGCCCCAAATGTATAAACAATATAATAACCATGGGTATGAAAAAGCTAAAGTTACTGAATGCATTTTTCAGCTCTTGCATATGCAAAAGAGAAAAGTGAGAAGGATAACCAGTGGAAATTGCAATAATTCAAAAAAATGGTCTCCTGTTTATTTTGAAAGAATCTCTAATGATTGCCAATGTTTTAAATACTTGCAGTAAAGCAAATTTGGTAAATATAATTAAAAAGACTTCAAGTAACTACAGACCTGCAAGCCCTTTTCTATCAATATTGCTGATTTAGAGGGGTGGCTGTGAATATTATATATTTTGATTCTGATAATGTGTTTTACACTGTCCCACAAAAATGCCTGTTGTGTCAGGGCATATTGATTTAGAAATTAGTTTCCAAATGGATAGAAATCTGGTTAAAGGACCATCTCCAAAGAGTTGTGGTCAATGGTACATACTCTGAATCATCTTCTGTTGTAAGTGGACTCTGTTTTAGGACCATTGTTTAAAATTATATAGAACTTGGGATATAAAAATACAATCTCTCAACTTTTCAAATGACACAAAGTTTTACAGTCATATACAGTCCCTAGAGTTAGTTGGCAATTTACAAGCTCACCTTGCCATATCAAGTGACTGGGCAACTGCATGTCAAATTAGGTTTACTGTTGACAAAGTGATACATCTGGAGGATAAAACCCTGATAGCAGCTTACAACTGACCAAAACTGCAATGGAGAGTGTCTGGAGTATAGTGGGCCATAGACTAAACAATAGCATGCAATGCCACCCAGCAGATTCCAGAGATAGCTCTGGATGGTGAGAGAACGACATCACCAACAGATGGCACTGTGGAGTTCTGTGAATTTGTGAGTATTAGTTATTTTTGTACAATTGAACTTGGCATGCCAGTTAAATCATACAGTTCTAAACATTTATTATATGAAAGTGAGGATGTAAACCTCTGAGAGGTTAAATATCATTATGTTATGTATGATTTCTTTATATAAATGAATGGAGTAAGAGTTAAAATCTTCCATTCTATTTTTTCCAACTTTAATATTTTTCACTTCAGTGATTCAGCCATCAGTGCCCACTGCTTTGTGTGAATAAAAACTCTAATGTATTTATAGATTTTAGCTTTTCCTTTGATGTTTGTAAAAAAGAAAAGATTGACTCTCTGGCTACTGTACAATTTAGCAGGATTATAGCTTTTTTTAATCTATAGTGTGAAAATATTGCCTGAACCAAGAATGAACAATACTCTTCACTTGTCTCGGACCTTTTAAAACTATGTATCCCACTGATTGTTCTATTCATTGTATTGGTCCAGTGATCTATCTCTAACTGCTAAATACAAGACAGATTTTATCTGACAACCTTTGGCTGTTAATAGAACCCTATAGAACTCCACAGTGCCATCTGTTGGTAAGAGAACAAACAAGTACTACATATTTAATCAACTCCACACAGTGCCATCTGTTGGTGAGAATCATGAACTTTATTCAAATTAGCACTAATTTAAATAAATTTCCCAGTTTCACTCTCTTTGTGAGTAGTTTTTTACTCTCCTTATACCTAATAGTAAGGGACTTACTAGGCTAGCTGAGTTTTTTCTCCCTAAAAGGCAGCTCAGTTCTTCCATGTGATTGTGTCCTGGTGCAGTATCATAGCCTATGAATTTTAATTGACAGGCATGATTATTGCTAATTGAAAACTTATGATTATGATTTACGCAGCTGCTTTGGTGGCATGGGGGTCCCAGGGACCCCTGAAAATAAAAATTAAATTCACCGAATCACCCAAAAGTTCGAATTCATTCAGAATCAAATTTTTTGAGAAATTCGGAACAAATTCCATTTCGTTCGAATTGATTCGGCCATCTCTAGGTGCATTTCCAGATCTCTTGATTGAGAATTTGATTTTGATCTTCTTCCTTTTAAAAAGAAAAAAAGTCGCCACTTTCCACAATTTGTTAGTAGGTTTCCCATACCTCGGAGAGTGACAATGCAGATTAATGTAAAAGGAAACAGTCATAGTCACAAAAAAATTGTTCAATTACATCTAGAATGCACAATTCTTTGTGTCATGCATATGCTTCAATTACAAGTGTCAGCTCATAAGGGACAAAACAAACAATGCATATTCCAGAAATAAATTAATACTTTAATTATCTCTTTTTATGACAAAGAACCTCATTGGGCCTGATGAAACAGTAAAGACAAATTGATAGTTTTTCTTACCATTTGAAAAATGACTTCCTGTAACATCCTCCCAATATGTTGATGGTTCCTACACCATCATTACTCTCACAAATATATTGGCAGTGATCCAAAAACATTAAAACACCTGTCCTTTGACACTTTCATCTAATATTAACAGGCCTGGTATTCATTTTCATGGAAATATATGCCTAAACATTTTTATCTCTAATCAAATATGTTCTTTTCAAAGTGAAAGGTGCCATATGCAAAGCTACAGGTAAACCTATGATAACTGTTTCTTAAAATCCACCTGCTGCATACAGTCCCCTAATTCCCTTCCTGCTTCAGAACTACAGGGTTTTATATTCACAACATAAACAATGTTCTGATTTCCTTATTTGGAAAAAGCCAACCCCTGCTAATGGGGCTACTACCATACAATGAGATAAGAATCTTCTAAAGTTGCTCTCTGTATCTATTTGGGTTTAACAACACCCCAGAGTTAAAAAGATTGATGCCTAGATGTAGAAGTCACATGTTCTGAAATTGAAATCCCCATGTTGGGCAGTTAATCTAGAGGGGTATACATTGATCAGAAGGGACCACAAATACTGGAAAGGGGGAGGAGTCTTTATATGAAGTTTTGTCTAAGGCTAGGTTCACACTATGCGCTACCGTGTTACATAAAAGGCTGGAACATAAAATGAGGATACTTGGACTCGGTGAAAATGTGTGTAAGTGGGTTAGTAACTGGCTCAGTGGCATGAAATAGAGAGTGGTTATTCATGGTACAAATACTGAGTTACTGTTAATATGGGGTACCTCAGGGGTCAGTTTTGAGCCCTCTTCTCTTCAATATATTTATAAATGACCTTGCTATGGGATTGCATAGTCAAATTTCAATTTTTACAGATGATACTAAACTGTGTAAAGTAGATAATACAAAAGATGAGAGTACTTTATTACAGAGGGATCTAGATACATAGCAGAGTTGGACAGGAAGTGACAAATAAGGTTTAACACTGATAAATATAAGGTTATGCATATTGGAAGGAAAAATGCATGTCTAGATTACTTTCTAAATGGGAAAACACTGAGAAAAACAGAGATGGAAAAGGATTTAGGAATTTTAGTTGACAACAAACTTAACTGTAGCATCCAGTGCCAAGTAGCAGATGCCAAAGCCAAGAGGATCATGGGGGCATCAAGAGAAGCATAGATACGCACGAAGAGAACATAATTATACCACTTTACAAAGCACTGGTCAGACCACACATGGAATACTGTGTGAAGTTTTGGGCATCAGTGCACAAGAAAAAGGTGGTTCACCTTGAGCGGGTTCAAAGTCAAGCTACTAAAGTAATAAAAGGAATGGGAAAAATCAATACCAAGAAAGATTATCAAAATTGAGCTTGTTTAGTCTTTAAAACAAAGAAGATTAAGGGGTGACCTAATAACTATATATTTAAGGGTCAATACAGAGATCACTCCCACAAATTATTTATACCAAAAACAGTAAGTATAACAAGGGGGCATTCTCTACGTTTAAAGGAAAGAAAGTTTCTGCATCAACAAAGAAGGGGATTTTTTACTGTAAGAACAGTGAAGCTATGGAACTCTCTGCCTGAAGATGTTGTCATGGTTAATTCCATAAGAGTTCAAAACTGGTTTGATGCTTTCATTTAGTGCAAGAACATTACAGGTTAGGACTTCAAGACAACTGACGGTGAAATCTTGATAATATGAGAGTAATTGGCACCTGCCTCATGGATTTTTTTACCTTACTCTGGATCATTGCAGGATAATAGGCTGAGCTGGATGGACTTGTGTCTCTTTTCAGCCTTATAAACTATGTATATTACAAATCCTAGAGAAAGTTGTTGGGCCAAGGCTCTTCCTGGCTCCACTCCCGGGATTATGAACCCTGGATGTCCCATCCATATGCGGTGATCTTACATGCTTTCCACAAAGCCACCTGAAGTTTCATGCTTTGTTGATTTACTAGTACCTGATCCCAGTCCTCCTTGCTCCTGTTTTAACACCTGGCACGAGTGCTTTGACTAAGTAGATTTTTTACTCATATCTCAAATCCATACTAATCTCTAGCTAGATATACTAGATATACTCTGCAGGTTGGGTGTGTCTGCCTGATTATAGGACCAACTTCCTTTGTTCCTGATCTAGCCTGTTTTGAGTCTTTTTCTTTTGCAAAGATCCTACTACATTCCTACTTCTCCATTGTGATTCCTGTTTCAACCTACCTGTATCCATTTCTCTCCAGATCGTTATCTGCTGCAGTCAGCTTGCATCCAGTTTGGTCTTTAACTCCTTGTGTACCGGGCTATTGGTGATACTGTTTTGGAAGTTCCCTCCTACTCCTCTGCTAAGCACCTAAACACCACCAATAGGGGACTCCCCCAGGGGCCATGACCTGGGGTTACCTTGAAGCAAAGGCCATACCTCCTTGAGGTAGTTAAGGGTGTTAAGTCTAAGGATCCCTTAGACTCCACGCCCTTGGTGGAGCCAGCACCAAATCAGCTGTGGTGTCCTGCAAACCCCTAAGTTATCCTGACAAATCCATCTTGAAGTTAGTGTTGCTATGTTTTTTTAGTGTTTTGTACTACCATCTAGACCTTCTGGGCTTCATGAGTTGCAGAAGCTATGATGCAAGAAAAAAAGCAGAAGTCCCCAGAGGGTGAAGATCCTCACCATCAGATAGATGTATACTGTAGGTAATCCTGTAAGCAACCTCGAGAACCTGCTCAGGGTTGGACTGGCCCAATAAAGCACCAGAGGATCTTCCAGTGGTCCCCAGCATTCTGGTGCCCAAGCCTGGTGCCAAAAAGAATGTTTTAAAGCACTCCTATACTCCTTAAACACTTTACTCCTATATAAATGGTAAATTTGTAGGCACGTTATATCTATAAGACACTATGGGCGAAATTTATTAAAAGTGATAACATCGATATCATATCGAATGGATTTTTATTGATATGACGATATCAGAATTTTACCAATATCGTGATATCGATACTACCGATATCGCGATATTGAATTTTCCATTGATATTATGGATTTTCAATTTGATTTCAATGGCAGAACAGCTGAAATTTCGATATCGCAATATCGGTAAAATTTTGATATCGATGTTACCGATATCGCGATATCGGTAAAAACCCGTTCGATATCGCGATATCGGTAATTGTACCGATTTTAATACATTTCGCCCATAGAATGAAATAAAAAATAAACCTAAGGTAGATTACATTTTGGTCTTTGAAATACATTCTGCAAACACTTCATCACTCCCATTCTTGTGTTAAAAGGATATTGTTAAACACAGCACAATGTTTACTTCTGGTATTTACTATACATGACTATAACATTTTTTGATAAAGGAATAATGATTTCTTTAGAAATGATTTTACAATTGTATCTATACATCTGAAATACTTTTAGAGATAGGTAAATAATGCATTCAGCTAAATTTCCTGGACCACTTTAAAGATATATTACCATTCAGTTTCCCCAATTTGTCCTCCTTTTTACCTTCTGCCACATTCATAAACAGGTTTGTATTATTGGGCATATACTGTCTTCATAAAATTACTATTTAAACTGACCATTTGTTATCTTTTCACATGTGTCCTAACACAAGCACTGTACTAGAAATCTTTTCACGCTGTGCGATAGAAACAATAGCATGTTTATTGCATCATAGTCTTCCAAAGGCTAATGGGCTATAACAGTATGTTTTAAAGATAGCCTAAATTTCAGCTCTCTTCAGAGAATACTACTATCAATCATTAAAAACAGAACAAGCAAATTATTCCTTATCCAAGCACAAAAGTACTACAGGTTTTATATTTAAAGAGATAAAATTCCTTTAAGAATGGCTGGAGAAATGTAGGTTTAACCAATTTTTTTTTTCAGTTATTCAATACTGTTTACTGATTTAGAAATATATGTTATGCTGGCTCAATAGCTAACATTTCCATTGCAGTTCCTTCCTGTAACATTGAATTTGCAAGACTGAAGTGTCATTTTCATTTAAACAATATTTAAAAACTTTACCATTTTTTGAAAAATGATTCTGAAATCTCATCACCACAAAACAGTCAAGGAAATTTGGATTAAGCGGGACATGAAGGGCAGAAAACAGGCCAAGGGAACGAAAATGAAGGACAGTGCAATCTAGAGTCAGTACAAAACAGAACATTGTGGCAAAGGAACACTGACATAGAATTGGGCAGTTATCAACAAACAGAATAACTTAATATACAGTATAATTTAGGTAAGAATAAACCTTTGCTAACTGAGCCATGAGCCAACACCTGTGAGCACTAGTGTAAAATAATATGCATGAGTAGGTATGTATTTGTATGTTTCGTATTGGAGGACTGGGGCCCACCAGGACATAAAATCAGGGGCTCACTATGCAAAAGGTTTTTTCGTTGTCTCTTCATTCTTCCTTTCAGTTTTTATGATTTATTTGTTTTCTACCTGTTCTTGTCTATAAACAATTACCTTCCTTATAATACCCTCACTAATAGGGCATTATGGTGCCGTTTGATACTCCAGGAGGGCCCTCTAAGGCCTTGGCCCACTAGGGATTTTCCCTGGGTCCTGGTATGCCAGTCCAACACTGTATTTGTAATTGTAGATGGGTCTTTTAAAGAGATAGATTAGTAATGATGTTATTCATTTTTGAATGTCAGAGCTTTTCCCCCAAAAATAGAAGTCCTCTGAAAAAAATATGTGATGGAAACATTTTCACTTATGCCCTTAATTAAAAGAATGTAATGGCTAGAACAGTGCGGGGTTAATTTATGTCCAAAGAACCTAATTATGATTGTGCGGCCTTTTTTGCCCAAGCAAGCTTTTTAATGATATCTTGCTATTTCTGTTGGGTGTTTGTGTCAATTGTCTTTTATTATTTCAATAAAATATTTATTTATTTCCATGCTCCATTAATAGACAAAGACTTACACTAAATAAAACCGCTCTATTCTTTTACCTTATTTAGCCTCTTTAACATTTTTAAACGTTTCAGCTATTCACCCCTTGCCATATCTTTACTCCAGTAGTCAGTGTATTAAATGCAAATGAGAATTGTGAACATTTTCTAATGGACTTTAAAATGTGAAAGATAAGCCTTGAAAAAATATTTTATTGTAAGGTTAAACTAAAGTGTTAAAATACAGAATGCAAGAGCAAAGTAAAAAAAAACATATTGCAGATTCTTAAAATATCCATTTAGTGATAATCATAACAGAAATTCCACATTTTTCTTTGCTAGTAAAAATGAGGATGAACAGCAAAATGAACATTAATGGTCCAGTTGTAACAGAGATGTTTACAAGCAATTCACATTCAGTCATCTTTTATAGATACCAGAATGTTTCTAAAGGTGTTTGAAGAGATAGTCTCAAAGGACACAAAGCACCTGTGTGACAAGAACAAAAGGGGCACAAAAGGAGTTGATTTACCCAAAGCATTATAATACTGAGAAACTACTGTCCACATTAAATAGCAATGTGAGAAAGGCTTGCTTGCAAGCAGTTCTTGTTTATTAAAAATTTTTAGTTAAAAATGCATATATATATATATATATGTATGTGTGTGTGTGTGTGTGTCAATATATTGTAATAAAGGCAAGTATCATAGTAGCAAACCTAGTGTGAAGGCAATAATTTTATATAAATAAATAAATTTTTCCACCTCCTGGGGACCAAGAAAGCCTTAAGGATTGAGATAACATAACATTACAATTGAATATATAGGTGAGTTTAAATACACACAAGGAACCAGCAGAAGGTAAGTACTGATTAATAAAATATACTTTGTTCATCTGAGTGTGATAAAGACAATTCAGTCTCTGAAACATGAAATGATATAAATGCCTGCAGCATATTCCTTTAGTGAAGGCAGGACTTTTTTTTTTTTTCATATCATTTAGTTATCCTTTCAGTTTCAAAGAGGTTTGCCCTGGTAATTCAGAAGCATTTATGCATTTTTTTTTTCCGACAATTTTGAATAGAGGGCTGAGGACAACTGGCTTCAATCGTGTACTTTGTAGAAGAAAGGAGGAAAATGTTCGCATAAAATGATTCCATGCCATTAAAGTACCAAGGAAACTATTTAGCATATTTATAAATGAAAAGGGCTGGCTCAAAAACATTTGGAGAACTGGTTCTCCAAGGCTAATTCATTCTTTTAAAAATCCAGCAGCCCTAGTAAATATCAGAGATGCAAAAAGAATGTGCAGATACATTGAATGTAGGGTCCACTGGGGTATTGAATGAAAAAGAAAGATAATATAATATAATTTACCTGTACAATGCTGTCAGTGTACAGAAAGTCAGGTGCAGGTTTGTACTGTAAATAATCTCTGTGTCAGTGGGGGATATAAGTTTTGTCATAAGAAAGGTTGGAATTTTTCCATTCCAATTATGGTCCACATTATGATTCTCTTTTGGATGAATAGGTAAGCAAATCCATTACCACTCCTCCAAAGGAAAACTTGTCTAGTATTAAAACATTCACATATTCTTCCTTTAAGTATCTACATGTTTATTTTTCCAGGTGATTTATTTATGTAGCACCTGGGCCAAATACTGCACAATATGACTACACATATGGAATAGTAAACTGCCCTCATCCAGTCAAAGATTATTTACTGAAAACAAATTTGACCCTTTTAACGCTGGTAAAATCACATCAAATAGTACTAAAATATCAAAATCTCTGATATCAATATTTATAGAACCCTTTAAGACTAGTTAAGACCAGTTAAGACCAGTTTTATTGGCAAAAAGTGTTCACATAAATTAATATGGGAAAAACTCATTACTCCTCATGGAGATCATTTTCCTTGTTGAAAAAAAAATGGTGATATTGACTGAAAATGGAACTGCATTGAAAACACTGCAAACTGTGTACAACTGGGCCGCATGAGGAAGCCTGGTAATTAACAGGCGAAACGCGTCCGGCGGGTCCTTTCCCCCTAGCAGCTGAACCGTAGCAGTCACCGGCTCTGCCCTGAAACACCTCCACTCAATAGGATATCTGCGGACTGGCAAACTGACCGCTTGGATTTTTGACCTACAGGATATTCTGCTCTATATTTATATTAGAGATTAGAGCCGCCTCTTACAAACTTCAATTACTTCCTGACTGCTTGTCCTGACTTTGACTGGTATTGTAAGCACTTTAATTAAGTCTAAGACACTTCTCTTTATTTAAATGTTTGCACCTTTAAACATTACCAGTCTTACAAACTTATAACATAGTTTCAGCTGCTAGGCACTTCTCTAATCTGAGAGTTTTTAAATTGTTTTTAACTTTCCCTTTACCCCTTCACTCTTTTATGTGTGTTTGTCATTTTTTCATACTGAATATTTATGTTGATTTTCAAATAAAATTTGAGTGCACCATAAAGGTTTCTTTTTTCCTTTTTCTCTTATGCTTCAAACTGTGCACATCAATATGCTTCATTACCAATCTATTTCGATATCTCCATTTTTTTTATCCCTATATAAATTGATTGTATTAAAAACTGTAGTAAACGGGGGCGTGGCTTGAGTATCATGGCGGAGAGCAGCTAAAGTAGCAAGCTCCAGCCAGATTAAATCTAAATAAGAAACGACTCGCCATTAAAACAAAAAAAAAAAACAAAGCGTACACCTACCGCAGTAGAGAGGGAGAGCCCCGGAGGCACCGGTTGCCCTGGCTGACATCGGAGTGGCAGGGGAGATCCGCACAGGGGAGTTCCACAGAGCCGACAAGGCCAGAATCGGAAGGCACATCCTTCTCTTTGAAGTGCACGGAGGGAGCGGCGGCAAACTGAGGGAGGCAGGAGAGAAGCTGCGCAGAGGAAAGCCGTCACTGAGAGTACCCCAGAGGTTCCGGTAACCACCCAAATCCTCAGTTAACCGGGGAAAGACCCACTGCAACTGCCGGCAGCACAAACTGAGCAGGAGATCAG
>WMED01019717.1:0-12351 GCA_019650415.1 Pipa parva
GCTTCCTACTGTATGCGGTTCCTAGCATGACTGCATTATAACCCGCTTCCTACTGTATGCAGTTCCTAGCATGACTGCATTATAACCCCCTTCTTACTGTATGCGGTTCGTAGCTTGACTGCATTATAACCCCCTTCCTACTGTATGAGGTTCGTAGCATGACTGCATTATAACCCCCTTCCTACTGTATGCGGTTCCTAGCATGACTGCATTATAACCCCCTTCCTACTGTATGCAGTTCCTAGCATGACTTCATTGTAACCCCCCTTCCTACCATATGCAGTTCCTAGCATGACTGCATTATTATATTTTCAGATACTGGATACTGTTTTTAGAAGTTACTGGTTCTTACCCCAATCACAGCCTGGATGAGTGGGGTCTTGCTTTCATCCTCTTCATTTATCCAGTTTACATTGGCCCCATTAGCCAGAGCTTCTGCCATAAAAGGAAGGTTTCTGGCACATGATGCCCGGTATAGCAACAACCCTGGATGCAGTTCCCGTAGGTCCTCTGGATCTGATGGTTCCTGTTCTGTCTCTGCTTCCCCACTTGACTCTTCTGAGACTTCACACTCTGAGTAGACCATTGCAACAAGTTTGTAAAGAACGCAAGAATGAAAAAATGATTAAGAATAAATACATCAGACGTTGTATTCTTAACTATAAGTATCAGCTTCAACCCAAACAAAGAAATCTCTAGGGTTCCCTGAACTAAGAAATATTCTAATGTAATTTTAAGCCTCATTTAATATATCAATATGTAAAATGTTGAATTATGCTTGCACTGGCCTATGGTAGTGCCCTTACTATGAAACTAACACAGTATGTTGTGTGCAGGAACATTTCCTCACTCTAGGTCAGAACATGGTCACCAATATATTCAGAGGTGTGTGTGTTGCTCTCTTACTATAAAAACATTACATATGGTAGAAGGAGGTAGCAACATACATTTATAATAAATATGTTGTATGTGCAGTGAAAAAGTGATGTCCCCAAAAATGTGTAAGCTTTCATTGAAGGAATACATAATGCACTGCACCAATACCAGAAACAACTGTACAGGTCTGGGAATTAATGGGTGTAAGGTATGAATATACATATGATTAGCGGGATTATTAATCATAGCTGGAATTCAACTGTCGAAGTGAATTTTTGTATCACTCCGGGTTGCTACACTTCTATTCTCTGTTCCTCAATCACTAAACAGAGGATTCCCATAACAAAGCTGTGATTGTGCACACAACTGTCTCTTACATAGCCCTTCCATCAGCCCCCTAATTCGTCAATCTGGCAAAGTAAAACTGATGAATGCGTCACAATACGCCTTGTCAAATTTGCTAATGCAACAGACTCTGATGCACGTAAAGTGGTGCAAAATGCTCTGTAAGTCCACGACTGTTGATGCCATGCTTGAAGAAGAGACCTAAGTAGTCTCGAAAGCTTGCATTTACCATCAATTCAGTTAGCCAATAAAAGGTACCACCTGTACTCTAAGTGTAAACTGTCGAATTAGTATATAATAAATGTAAATTCAAACCTTAACATGACAATTGGGCCTTTCATAAACAAGCCCCCAAATCTGTTTCTAGCCAGGGTGCAGGCAAACTAATACAGTCAGAGATGGATTATGGGCTGCTGCCTAGGTTCCGACCAGTGGGAAGGGGCCCAGAAACAGTCTTTTCCCAAAAAATAATACTTTCAGTATCCAGTTGGAGGAATATTGGGCCTTAAGCACTTAGCTGCTTAGGGCCCAAATTACTCCATCTATGAATACAGTACCAAAAATAATCATGTCAGATTTAAGGACACATTTTAGAAGTACTATATGAGCAGATTAAAGCATGAACATTGCTGGCCCAGCACAGCATCCCACTTTTACCTTCCTCAGTAACACTGTCTACCACAGCTCCAAATACTAGGATATCATTGCTCCCATCCGTGCTGCCACCAAGTCCACTGTCACTGCTCAAACCTGCAGGGCCAACAGGACAAACAGAAGAAGTCATGTTAATACAAAGAGACACAAAAAAAAGTCCAATCACAAACTCACGAAAAGCACACCATTGTCTGCTTGATGGAATAGAGAAATGGCTCATCATTCATGTATAAGTATGAATACTAGTGCATGCACAAGACAAAGGGGTAGATGTAACTGAGTACATATGTGTGTCTGCGACAGGTAATGGTAGGAAAGCAACTTATCCTAGCAACTGTCCTGGGATTAAATCATGAGTGTATATGTTGGGGGGGGGGGGGTGTATTTTGTCATCCCCTGTGAAGCAGATTGTCCTAATAATGACAGACATCTCCCCCAAAAAGAAAACATACAATTTTATTTGTTATGTTTTTGTGCAGGTGTATATATATATATATATATATATATATATATATATATATATATATATACAGTATATATATATATATATATATATATATATACAGTATATATATATATCTCAAAACAGCAATCAAGAACTCAGAAAAGGGCCATTGTTTACCCGACAATTTTTTAAAAAACTGGTGTGATGTATTGTTTATCAGTTCTATGAGTGCCCTTTTAAGAGTGATATATTTTCTTATTCTCTCTTTTTATTTTCACCAAGTCAGTTGCTATAATTTTAAATAGACACAAATACAAACACATGTGGTTGAAATGAGAGAATCTCAGTGTTTCCACAAAAAATGAATTGGAACAAATACAACATTGACAGCAGCAAGACTTGCACAAACAAATGCCATAACAAGCCTGCACTGTATAAACTCTTATCCTGATAAAGAGGGACTTGTACACTGTACTGTAATCTGAACATGGAATCATAGAATGTGGATTCACTTCCACTGTTGTGCGCATAAGCTTAGCCTCAGTACTGTTAACATGACAGCTCACACTAGCAGGAATACCCACAGCTGCTGTGGGGTACCTCTGTCTGAAGCAGGACTCAGAGTTGCAAAGACATTGACTCTCCTTGGGTCTGGTGTTCTTGTTATAAAACTACAAAGCAAGTGTCGACAGTCATTATTCAGTCACTGCCATGCTATATACAACAACCAATCCCCAAGAAGAAAAGAAGCATGTCCAACATGGCAGTAATATACTGCACCCACTATTGCCTTAAATGCAGCTCAATAAAATGGATCTGAAGCATCTACCATATATGAATCAGTAACAGGGACAATTCTTCCATGGAAGAAGTGAGTTTATAAAGGAATGAATTTATAAAAAAAACTTCATTTGAATATTAGAATAAAGCCACATGGGGCATACTTGCTTTTTTGTTTAAACTAAGATTCTTTTCTATCACATGGTTTCTCCACACCCCACTAATAAATAATTTCTCCCCATGTATTAGAAGAATAGAACAGTTGGGTGACCTCGGATAAGTGAGACACAGGTATATGGTATATCTACTGTATATAAGCAATTAAATATTGGATTTTACTGATTACTTTATCAAAGTAAATAAGGACAGTAAAGAAAAACATGTGACTACACGAATAAAGATATTTCTTTATATGACATTTTTTATTGGGAAACAGGGTATGGGTAAATGTGTCCTTGCATTACTGGCTTCTCTTTTTTTGTTTCTGCCCTGCCAGTACTCCCACACTTGCCCTAACCCAGCCTCTCTTTTGGATACCTCCTCACCCCAGCACCCGATCAGTAACTCCATTTTTAAGCCCTCTTTTACCCCTTTATCCCAGTTTAGTTTGCCTTCTTTTCAGATCTATCTCATTTAACCACTTTCATGTCCTTCAAAATTCACTTACCACCTTTTCAGTCCTTCACTCACCTCATTTCAATCTCATTTCCTTTTACTACTCTCTCAGTTCGCCTCTAACTCCCAGGTTTAATCCCTCGATAAACCCTCTTACATTTTTTAATTCTACTTTACCTCCCATTTCATTCATTTTCACCCTTGCCCCACAAATCCATCTCACATTCTGCTTGCTTTCACTCAACATTCTTACTTCCGTCATGTGCTTACTCACTGTAACTGGCACCTTTCTGATTGGGGGAGACTCGCCATTCCCTTCAATCAGAAAAACAATAACAGGGGGCTATTATATTATATAACAGTATAAAAATATTTACCCAGATATGTGATAAACACATAACCTGCTAAATCTTTTTTGCTAAGGCCTTAGTTTAACATTGCTCCACCTTGATATTGTGACATGGCATGTGTTCTGGAATGAGATGTTAGTAGCAGAGGGCACTGCCATGGATAGCAAGATATGCAGAGTGCTATACCCAAAAAAGATATTTTCATAATAACCCAATGACCAATGCTTAACAGCAAGGATTTCTTGGGCAAAGAAATGAACCAAGGCAAAACAATGGTAAAACAATGCTATAAAAGACACAAATGTGTAATTATTTGATGATATATTATACAAATAATTTGCTTACTTTAAACTACTATATTAACATTTAAGTTGGTCTAAGCTTGAGGCTCCAAGTTGGCCAGGAAGTGAAGAGAGAAGATACGGGGTACTTAATGCAAGTGACGATGACTATGGCAACAAGCAGTAGAAGTATGTAACAAGATAATCTCATATTTTTCATTTTGGGTCTTAAAAATAAATCTAATATGATAAGCAACATGGGAGGAAACTGACAGATTAACTACAATTAAAATATTTTCAAGAACTTTTACCGTAATATAATTATTCACTGTAATTCCAAAGAAGTGATCATTAATTTAGACTTCACATACATTTCTTAAAACCTTGGAAATTTACCCAATAGAAACAGCTCAAAAAAAATTGGAACTGGGACTTTCATAAGGGAGGTACCTTGCATTGTACTATAATAGGCCCAGTTGTACTGTATGTCTAACAAGAGACATACAGAAAACTAATTCTAGCATACCCAATCATGAGGTAATAGTTTTTCTTCAAACTGTTTTACTCAATGCCTTAAATGACGTGACTCCCCCTATTTTCAGGTAAAATGGCATTGTTCTGAACCTGGCTTATGGACACAAGAGCCAGCTGTGAGATAACACGGCATTATGGGAGCATTACTGCTAATATAGGTGTGAGGTTACAGCGAGTTTGTTGGAAAGAGCATGTTTATTTATGGAGTCCACTGCATATATATTGATGCCATCAAGACACTCACACAAAAATAGTTTAAGGAGGGCATCGAGATACCCAAGCATAATTACGTAGATGAGTCTATTCACTAGAGACTAGAAGATGTAAAGGGGCATGTATTTTTAAGGTTTAATAACAGAAATGTATTTTTGAACAAGGTGTTTCTAAATCATCCACTGCTCAGTTTGGTAAGTATGTTCCATAGTTATGAATAAAAAGAAGTTCAAAACTTGTTATCAAAAATATACTGGATCTCACTCTATACCACAAAAGTTGGTCTCTCTATGTAATCAGTTACCAGAGACCTGGGATAAACCAAATATATTTGCAGTTAATGGCAATATCAAGATATAAATGTCTACTGAAAATTCATGTTGCAGGACTTTCACAAGAGCCTACTGAAGTGTTGCCAATGTTACCTTTCCGTTGAGAACCATTGCTTCTTTTCTGATTATCCTAAATGTTTTCAGCCCATGTTAGTCATGTTAGATATGTTAGACATAGCTGCCATGGATAAACCATACTGGCCAAAAATGACAGGCAGCATTAAGAAGTAAAAGGCAAGTGGCAAACATACCACAAAACTTAAAAGAAAATGTCACCTTATTAAGGAAGGTACCAAAATGGCTGATAATATGTTGATCTGCCAGGCTAAACTTGAAATGCATAATGAGTAAGAGTAATAAACCAGCCAATAACAATAACGCTAGGTTCCCTTTGTCTTGTATAGCATTTGCGTGCATCAGTCCTTTGCCGCTGACCTTACCTCCATCCGGAAGGAACGGCATAGCGCTCCCACCGGGCTCAGCTCCACTGCCAGTCCATGGTGCAGCTGGCAGGGGGTGCTGCGCAGGAAGCGGATTGACACCTAAGAGGAAGGTGAGGGCATTGTCACACCAATCATATATATATATAAAGATATAATATAATCCTTCTACATGGGTAATGTAGGAATATGGTACAAGTATATTGCCTTACAACAGCCTGATATCCAGTGCATAAAGAGTTGAATTTTCAGATAACCAGTAGATTTGCCTTTTACTTTTTTGTAGAATTAAATTATTTTTTTTTTCACATTCCCCACAGCAATGAAAGTAATTGTTCTGTGTTGTTGCAATCATTGCATCAGTCTTCTTAGCAGGCAATTCATCCCTTTTCAGGTGATAGACAAAACTATTATGTGGATTTCCAATTGTTACTAGCAAAATACAGTACATTACAGTCAATTTCTCCAATTGTGGCAGTTGCACCATGTTCTTTCATTACAATAATATTATTTAACAATATAACATCAATACTAAATAAACAATCACTCAGTTGTTAATAAAGTAACAGACTGTGCTGCGATAGATCTACCTGCACACACACATATATTTACAGTAATAGTCACTATTTTAAATACAAAATAAAAACATATTTCAGAATACTCATGATTATGACAATGAATGGTGTGACACGAATACAGGTATACAGATGGAAGGTGTATATATTTCACCCAGATTCCTGGCATATGTATGGTAAACCTAGGGGTTTAATTAGGCTGCAGCTGGGATATCAGCTGAGGGAAGTTAAAAGGGCAGGTGTGCCTAAGTAATTGGCTCTCAGTTGGGCAAAAGAGGTGTGTGTGTGTGTGAGAGCAGCAAGCAGAGCCACAGACTACTACTCTGTGATACAAAGGGTAAAGTGCTGTGTGTTTCATTGCTTTAACTAAAAGTCATTGAAGAGGAATTGTGTTGAGGATAAACTGCATTGAACTGTATCCTATGACTGTTTGGAAATCCTTGTTTTCTATTTGTTTTTTCTGTTACAAACACGTGTTCCTGTTTTCACCTGAATAAAACTTACTGCGAGCTAGTTTTTCTTAACTTGATGTCTGAAGTTTATTTTTTGGACTGTTTCACATTGTGTCACTGACTAAACTGTGATCCTAACTACCGGTCCCCCGTCACAATGGTAAAACAGCCCCACTGCCCTGTACACAAATTGCTCAGGTCTACATCCTTGTAACAGCTACACTGAAACCATATCACAATGTACATCATCTGCCTATGACTAACCAGATATTGTTACTGCACAGAATTTCCAGCTAGCTAATGTATGACTTTAGAACAAATCCTGGCTATGCTAGTTGTGTAGAAATAGGAATGGAAAATTGTGTCTCATTTTGATTAACTTTCTTTTGTATAGAAAGTTAAACAGAAGAGAATGGTTTCCTGGCTACATAGAATACTACAGAATATGCTATCCTGATATATTTGCTTGTATACAAATATATGCAAACTTCTATTGTTTGCCCTGGTAATTGTATTTTTTATAGATTGGCAGATTAAAGGGACCATCTGGGCAGAACTACTGCTCTTGATATTTCACAGCTGTTGGGTAGAACTTACAAAAGTGAAGTAAAAAATAAAACAGCCTCTACTAAACAATGCAAATATTAAGGAACAGGAAACAAACAAAGTACATCTTATTTATAAACAGATGCGTTTTCTATTAAATTTACTTTCTGGGGGCCACTATTTTTATTGAAGGCATGTTTACCCAAATTATTGAACTGGTTGTACCTACTAAGCACAAAATAAAAATTAACCAAGGAATGTCACGCTTTCTCCTTACAAAGCAATGTGATTGAAGAACAGTGGATTTCATTAATCCATTGGCTAAAAATACACCAAAATGAGTCTACATTGACTTCAATTCTATTTGGAGTTTCATATAATGTGCCCAGTGAACTCTTGAAATCCGTTTGGTCAATCTTTCTTCTCTGCAGTTATTTTCAATGTTAAGGATGAGAAATAACTGTCTGTCAGTAGCATACCTAAAATGCCAGGAATCAAGAAGCAAGTTTGTCCTTCTTCTGCCTTGAAAGAAATTAAGAGAAAAAGCACCAGGACGCGGGATCCAGAGGGGAAATACCCAATAGACAATTTGCATATATAGGAATACATTTCTCTTTGAATGGAATAATTAGTGGGAGCTGTGCTACTGAATTCAGAGCATCACCCTGCTGTAGCTGTTATGTATGTGTGTATAATTTTATTTATAAAGAGCCACAAATTTTCACTGCGCTGTACAGTTCAGCAATACAAATATAATACAGACATGGGAAAAGTGCATTGAACAATACAAGTTTACTATCACAAGGATACTTCACTGTAAGTGCCGGGTTGTGGTTAGGCAACAGCGTAAGAAAAGTCTGCATTGTTCCATTTCCTGCATTGTGTATTCACTATTTTAACCTACCAATTCAAGCTAACTTTTTACTGGATGCTATTGGTATTGAGTAATTGGAAGAGTTATATCAACTTGTGCAAAATATGTCTTGCAATATGGACCCTACTCCCAGTATTTACACCAATTAAAATGGAAACCCCAGTTGTTTCTCAATACAAAACCTTTAGTTAACTGATCTAGCTAAAACAAAAGCTTTTTATAAAGCACCTTTATTGCAAAATCTCAAATTCGAAGAGAAAAGAAGCCTGATGCCAATCTGCCTGCACAAGCTTTCGCCGTGTGCCCATGTGTTATAATGAATAGCTGCCACAGTTACACAGTTATTGTTTTGGCTGATTTTATTAAGGGGGCTGCTGGTGAAAATTGTAATGCAAACTGAATCTTGTTTATAACCAGTATTTTTCAAGCAGTAAAGTTAGCAAAAATGACAGCATTTGTTACTTTGCATCATTTTTACTAACTTCCTAGTAGGTATCCCCCCACACTATTTTAATAATCCTCTGGGTTACTTAAAAAAAAAACCTATGTTAGTAAACTAGTAAATGCCAGTCACCATATGTTTTTTTATTATTATTTCAGTGCCAGTGTTCTTGTATACATACTGCCATAGTAACTCTGGGATCTTTACCCCCATGGTCCTGTGTCTCCCAAGAGATTAGAGAGAAATGAATTTAAAAAAGGTTTCAGCACATGGTACAAAGCTAAAAATAAGAGATGTTGGAGCAATGATGAGCTAGCCTCCTTAGCAATCAAGATTTAGTGGAACTGACTCAATGCAGTCATGCAGAGCCCTCTTCCAGTTCTTTCCTGTGTACTGCACAACATAAGGATTCAGGTTTTCATTGATGGAAAGTTGCTATCTTAGTTGGTTAAACGCTGCTTTACATGGTTAAATACAGGATGGTGAAAGAGATTTTTTATATTATACTTACTGCGTGGCCCAGATCCCGTGTCAAAGTAAGAAAACAGCGAGTCCAATTCATCTGGGCAGAACAAAGAATCTCGCCGGAATTTCCGCTCTAGTGTTGCAGCTGCCAAGAAAAGGGGAAGCAAGATTTAGGGTTCTTTCACAATAGCAATTATACTTCATTTTCAGATGGATTAAATTAATAAAAACCCACATGCAACAAGTTGTGTCTGTCCGTGCATAAAAGTTTTTTTAAAGTCAATCCAACAAAAAAAAATGCAGTAAATTGTGAATGAGGTCTTACATATCATAAATAAAGGATGTTTTGTGTTTGTGCAGTACTAGATAATAGAATAAGCAATGGGTGAAAAAAATAATGAGTAACTACAGCTTATTCCATGTAATTACAGTTGCCATATGTCTTTCTTTAATACTCAAACATTTAGAAAACATAGGCATGCAACCAGTTGGTAGGGCTGATGAATATTGGCCATAATTTAGGGTAAGTGCAGAGTGCTAGCTAGTCCCTGGCTACATCAACTGAAATAATGAATAAGTAGAAAGCAGGTCTGGGTTTTAGCAAAACTAAAAATACTCACAATCAGTGAAGTGAAAAAAGAGGAAATCACTTGACTTTCTATTATTTAAAAATGTCACATTTGCAGAATCATTCTAATTAAATAGATTCATTGTAAAATGAAAAGGCTCTTTGTGTACAAGGCATTAATGTTTCTTTTTTTTTTTTTTTAATCTTTGGAACAATTTTTTTTTTTTTACTTTTACTTTACAGAACCACTAACACTAAAGAAATCTGCCATGTGAATTGGTGTGGTAGCTGTTCTTATGCAGTATTTGGGACAATGCCATCTTTGAAGTCTTGATATACATTACTTTGTGTTGTTTTCCTTCTTTGCTGGTGGCAGCCATCTTTTACAATTTGGACTTTATGGAGCACTTTGTGAATATGTTTTATCTAAAGTTGTAAAGTAAACAATTAGGGTTTGTATACTTAAGACATAAAAATAGTAGTTCTCCGGCACACCAATCAAATTAAAAACATTCGTTTATTCAAAGAGTTAAAAATCCATAACAAGAAAACATGAAACCTTGGTAGGGGCGTCCTACGCGTTTCGCTCCAAAGCGCTTAATCATGGTAACAACACAATTAAAAAACTCACTATTTATGCACGCGGTTGAAACCTGGAACATGCAAAAGTTGGTAACATGTATAAATTGTAGGTATATACTCACAGTAAAGCTTAAGACATAAAAATGGCAGCAACCAGCAAGGAGGAAAAACAAACACAAAGTAATAAAAACTCCTGGCTTTCTTCTTGCTTAATTCCATTAAGTGGAATGATGGGTAAAGACATAGGCATGGCTTCATACCTGAAGAAAGCATGGCTGGAGAGGCATTGCCCATTTCATGTCTGTATTTCCTGCGGGCAGAGGGCACTTTGGTGGTGCTGTTGTTTCGCTGACATTTCTTCATACTCCATCTCCGTGGTTTCCTATCATTCTCTATTTCGACACTCCCTAACCGCTTCAAGAACTTCTTTTCCACATATTTGGCCTTTATCCAGATCTCTTTGTCTTGCCTTAAAGAACATGTGCAAAGTTTTATAACAATACATTAAATTTATATCATAAACAATGAGGATCCTGCTCATTTGGGGCACAGTAGAATGACTGCATGGTTACTGTCATGTTCCTTAAACAAAGCACTGTGATTAATTAAACAATGGGCAATTGCACTTAAACATCATGTTTAGTTAGTACAATTGTGTATGGTCTGATGTGTTTAACTGCTAAACAAAATCACTCCACAGACAGTATATTCAACTGATGTAGTGACCAATGTTACCTTTGTTTTGATTTTTTCCCTCGCATAAAGTCATATTGAAAAAGCGACACATCCCCTTTTCCCCACTTTACCTCTACTTCTGTCCACAAAGTGGTGGGGGAAATGCGTTCTTTACGTTATTAGCAATGATGGGGCTAGAGTTAGCTTACTTCCCTTACTGCAAAGATGTATAAGAAATGAAAAAATGTAATTGGGGAAATTCTCCTTCATAGCAAAGAGGCAAATTGCTTGCAAGGTGCAGGAACTGTTCATACTTTTCTCATATTGCTAAATAAGGCTACATTCCTTCCCTAGGCAATAAACCCATTGTAACAGACCTGATAAAACATCCATGTCAATTTTGACAAGAGTGCTTCTTACAGGCAGCAAGTGGGGTAAACTGACGGATTGCATGGCCTATAAATGCTGACAAGGTATATTAGAAAAGAGCAAAGAGAAAATATAGACATACCGAGAACACCCTGATGTTGGCTTTTTCACGCCTTGGTGCTCACATTTTGCTTCATAGATCTGGTTTATTGTGCTGTTTCCTAATTCACACATCAACTGCATCAAAAACAAGAGCAAGGGAAAGTTTTCTGATCAGTTGCATTGCAAAGACGGCACTGAATGTCCGGTAACAAATTTTCTTAAGTCATTGTAACCTTTAGCAATTCTGGTTCCCAAGAATCCAATGTCAGGGAGCGAACTTTAGAGCAGTGCACACCAAGACTCCTAGAAAGGCATACAAAGAGAACAACGCTGTTTTAGGAACACTGCTCTCATTAAAAGGACAAGAATATCAATACAATGTAAATGTCTCAAAGGATGTTATATTATGTATTAAATATTTCATTTGCACTTCCAAAAATGATGAAATATTTGTAGAAAATATATTTTATCTGAAACGCAGATTTACATTCACTGTGTTGGGCTTTTCGGAGCTCTGCATGAATATTAATTACAGTATCTAAAGTTTTTTCCTGACAGGTACAAAATGACTGTAATTAAAGAGAAAGCAAAATCAGGATGTCAGTTTCAAAGATAGCATTAGCCCAAGTACTATGTAAGAATGATTGTCATGGTTAAAGAGGACAGAAATGATATAATAGGCTATAGCCTATAGTGCCTTAAGCTTTAGGTTATTGCACTGATCCCACGTCACTGTTAAAGGAGAACTAAAGTGAAAAAATAAAAAAACAACAGTTAAAATACAAACCCCAAAATCAGAAAAGTTGTCACGTTGTGTAAATCGTAAATAAAAACAG
>WMED01019718.1:0-12351 GCA_019650415.1 Pipa parva
GCGCAGTCGCCCGAACTGTTCGCACTACTTCGGACAATGGTGAATTCCCCCCTTAGAGAGATACCTTACACATTACAATTAGAAGAACAATTCTGTTTGCTTCTGCTGAATAACATTTACAACATCGTAAAATAATCACATTGACTACATGAGTCTTTTACAAATTGGAGATATAACTACTAGATGCATAGATACCTAGACATATTTAGGGATTCAGTTTTGTAACTCCTAGCAAGGTTTGGAATGAATCTGTTATTGCATTCTTAAATAATATCTTCAGGAAGAAATCTACATTTTCAAAGGAGGGCTTTGTGTTCATTTTACATTGTGCACCCGAGTTTCTGCTAATTAAAGCCTCCTATATCAGAAGTATTTACTTTCCTTACCATATTGATCATTGTACATGAGGGCAATGTTATTTATTCACAATGTAATTTCTACATTTCTACAATATATGCAAGGTGTAACTATTGAACACTATGCCCACACTCAACTCACTGCTTGCTGTGAGATCATTTTCCCACCATTACTACATCAGTATTTTTGACAATATTAGTATACAGAGCATCACTGCACAAATCTGAAATGATTATTGGCAGACGTAATTAATGCTTGATTGAAAATAAATATACTAGTAACATAGTTTATAAAGCTGAAAAGTGACACAAGTCCATCCAGTTCAGCCTATTTTCCTGCAATGTTGATCCAGAGGAAGGCAAAACACCCATGAGGCAAGAGCCAATTATCCTCATATTAGGGAAAAAATACCTTTCCCACTTCAAATTCTGCAATCCGAATAATTCCCTGGATCAAGATCCCACCTTCAGTTATCCAGTACCCATAACTTGTAATGTTCTTACACTGAAGGATCAGAATAATTCCCTGGGTCAAGGTCCCACCTTCAGTTATCTATTACCCATAACTTGTAATGTTCTTACACTGAAGGATCAGAATAATTCCCTGGATCAAGGTCCCACCTTCAGTTATCCAGTATCCATAACTTGTAATGTTCTTACACTGAAGGATCAGAATTTTTCCCTGGATCAAGATCCCACCTTCAGTTATCTAGTACCCATAACTTGTAATGTTCTTACACTGAAGGAAAGCATCAAAACCCTTTATAAACTCTTTAAAGGAACAGTCCGGCCAAAAAAAAACAAAAAAAACAAAACATTTATTTATTTATGCTAACTACCACATTTTATTAAATACAATTTTTTTTGAATTTTTTTTTAAAAAGTTAAAATTATTACCTGTAAAGAAGTGCTATACAACACTTCCGTGTTGCATACTCCATCTTCAGACTCTATGGCATCCAAATCAGCTGATCCCTCTCAGCATTGCGTTCCTCTCCAGCTGCGCGCTTAGTGAAGCACTGCATCGGCACTTCCTAGAAGTCACATGGGAGAGTGTGCACTTCATCAATGCGTCCTCCCTGGAGGAGTTTGAAAAAGGGCTGCTGCCCGAAACCTGTCACTGTCTCTTTTTATATCTCAGTAAAAGTAAATGGTTTAATCCACCATTCATCGTGCTACTTCTTCCTAACCTATTTACTTACAGTTCCATAACCTCACTACTCTTACAGTAAAGAATCCCCTTTTACGCTGGTACAGAAACTTTCTTTCCTCTATATGCAGAGGATGCCCCCTTGTTGTACTTACAATTCTTGGCATAAATAGATTGTCGAAAGATCTCTGTACTGACCCCTTTGAACCTGCTGAAGCTCAACTATGTCTTTCTGTCTCTCTTGTACACTGGTGATGCCCAAAACTGCCTACAATATTCCATGTGTAGTCTGACGAGTGCTTTGTAAAGTGATATAATTATGTTCTCAACAATTCTGTACTTCTGTACCTCTACCCAAACAAACCTAACACATAAAAAGAAAATACATACTCAACACCAGCCCTTGAGAACCAATGAAATACATTGACATATTTTAACATGTGTAAGTAGTAAGTTCTTAGTTCACACCTCAAGTATATCTCTTTTTGGGCAAAATTTACTAAGGGCGAAACGATCGGCCGAAGTTAATTTCCGTTCGCACGTGTGGAATTTCGATGGATTTGCGATCGTGCGATTCGCAAATCGATCGCAATTCCGCATGTGCGGTTAAAATTGCGATCGGGCGGAAAGAATCCGCCTTTAATAAATTTTGACCAATAGTGAGGTTACATTTTCCGCCTTGGAGTTACAAGTGCTTTGTTCCTGGAATAGACAGGACAGTCACATATAAAAAGTATAATATCTATTATTCTTATCAAGGTGGTCCCTACATCTTGCTGATTTTGAATGGCTTGCTAACATTAGTCTGCAATGCATTATCGATGGTAACAATGCATTCTGGGAATGGCCACAGGTTTGTGATGGAAAAAATAGATACTAAGTGGATCAAGTCAAGTCAAAAGTCTCATTTAAAATAGACATTTTTAAGCCATCACTACCATCCGGGCCATAGACAAAATTCCCCAAATCATTTCAGAGTTCATCTATTCTGTTTCTTAAAAGAGAGGAATGGTGTTCTCTAAGCATTCTTTTTTTTTTTTTTTGGTTGCTGCTGCCGCTGCTGGTCCTAATAGCATTAGCTGTATGTCAGGTATATGATGGATGGACAATTATCAGATCTTCAGTGAATAGTGGGGAGGGGACAAGAAAAAAATCTCAAGAACAAATAGGGGTGGAAGTGGAGCCCTACAAGAAGGGGGGTGGGGTATAGAAATAAGTGGATAAAGCAAATGAATCCATCCCGCTCCCACAGGACGACAGTCATCCAGAGTGAATATGACGAGTATGTACAGACATCACATCCATAACCCTCATAGGAGATATGAAAACCATTTGTAGCTGTCACGGTATTACAGAATATTTATCCTCTGTTTTTGTTCCAGTGCAAATATTGTTATTTTTCCAACCTCTGGTTTAATTTCAGATCCTTCTAATTGTAAATAAAAGTAGAGCTTGAATATTCTTGGTTACATAAATTTCAGAAAAACTTCACAAAATCCAGTAGGAGCAAAAATGTAAAAAAAAAAAAATGCAATAATCAGTCATATGTTTTGGTTAGTTATTTTATTATCCTAACAATTTGGCACTGAATTGATGCTGTCCAATCATACTTAGTCATGAAGGCACGTGGCTGCACACAGCAAAGTGAAAAACAAACACATAGATCACATTTTTACAGGTGGTTTGTAGAAATAACTGCCATCTCCATTCCAAATGGGATTTTGTTTTTGGTACTACTAGTGCTTTAATGCAGTTAGGATCTAGAGTGCAATATCTCTTTTGAAGGGGCGCTAAAGTCTTAGGTTGTCTGGCATGATAAATGGTAGCCAGCCTGTGACTATCGGAAAAGCTATCCCTGGTAAACTGTAACATGGAAGACTCTGGAAGCTCATCTGAGATCTGTGATGCTGAATTCATGTGTAAGCCATGCTAATGTGCACAGCACAGCTTTACATATACTGCATGGGGTCTGTGCCACAGGTACAGAGACACTCTGCACTCTCAGCAGCGAGTAGGCAATCCTAATTCCCCACTATGGCAGTGCTATGCTCATCACTTCAATATTAAAACAAAGAGCTCAGCCAGCTGCAGGATAAGCAAACTGCCTTGCTGAAAGGGTTAATTTAGCGAGTCACAGGATGGCTGGCATTTAGCATCCCCTTTAAGATACAGAACTAGGACTTAGAATCTTTGCAAAGTTCCAGATTCTATTTACCCATAATACTTCAGTGATCAGTTTCACTTTGTATTGACTAAACAATTTAACTAAATGTGCAATACTTACCCTTTCATTTGTCTGCTGTTGGGTTGTGTGTGTTATAGTGAAAGTCTTCTTAAAACAGAATACTTTTACATTTTCTATACCACATAGCTTGCATTACCATGTTTTATATACTGTATATATATATAAACTGGTGCTCATGGGAAAGTGGGAGGAGGCATATGTGTTGAAGTCACATATTTGGTGTGTTTGTAATAATGAAATCTGCAGAAATCTGTATAATGGGAATTTGTGTTTTATGTGTTAAAAAATATATAAGGTATGTTTATGTTATAAATTATATTTAAATATGTACATTACAATGCACGAAATATGATCAATTATTGGTGAATGTTTATTCAGTGTGCTTTAATATATTTGCTGACTTACTAGTAGAACGTCAATAATGAACATTCACATCCCATTGTCTGGCTATTTCTAACAGGTTTATTGTTAATGAGCTGAGCAGCTTCTTTATTGATGGATGCCTTTAAATAGAAGCTGGTAAGGGTTAACTGCCAAGCTCTCTCTGCCTGCTCAGGAAGATGAAATATGTCATTTCTTTGGACTATATCTCCCCTCCTCAGTTCCCTCTTGTTCAGCTTGTGTGTGGCAGGAGGAGATCTGTAAAAAGGAGAGCAAATGCTTGATTGATCTCCTGTCTTGCATCCTGCAAGGCTGAAACACATCCCAGCACCTATATTTGATTTTTTTTTTTCAAGGCTGCTGTAAAAGGGGGAAGGGCAGATGTTCTGGGGACTATAATAATATAAATATCTATATTGATATATGGGGATAGATATATGTAAAGATATATGTTTGTTCTCATCACATTTGGCCTCTAGCAAATATTCAGACAGAGTACTTACTGTATTTGCATAAATATTAATACATTGTTTTTGAAAAGTGATAAAACATGAAAATGTATTTTAGATTTTACATATAAGGATTTCCAGGTACTGCATAGCCTTGCACTAATAGTTAGGCAGGGATTATCAGTATAGCATGTATATATACTGTATATATACTGTATATGTATAACACGACCACTCTATCCTACCCTATATATACTGGATATACACAAGACATCTCCTCTCTCTCTCTTTTATCTCTTCTAACATTTAAAGCGCTTCTTTCTGACACACCTACACTACATACATCATTTTTCTTATTGCCCTGTGTGTTCCTCAACATCCCTTGTTATTTCACAAATAATCTGCTCTGTGGAATAAATAATTACGATGGTGAAATGTCTCAAGGTTGGAAGGTGAAGGTTGTTGCAGGATAAAAAAAATTAGAATAATGAGAATAACAAAATAATAACCATATGTTTAAAAAGTTTTCTTGATGAAATATGAAATAATAAAAAAGTGTTTCATGTGTGAACAGTTCAACAAATTCACATGTTCATCAAACTCTGAGGCAGTCATAGATGTACACACTTTTGCCTATTTACCAAGCATCATAGTGCGTCAAGTGGCAAATTTGGCAAGGCAAACAGATCAAAGTGTCAAAGTAGGGGGTTGATGGTAAGACTCTGGTTGGTGTAAAACAACTGTACACCCAAATGTCAAAGAAAAGTAGCGATCAAGTGACAACATGACCTAGAGATACTGATGTATAAGATACCCTTAGAACGGAATAAAGTGGAAGGGGTGATTGACAGGTGTGAGGGCAAGCAGGAAAGGAGTTAAGAAGCATATGAGGGGTTTTAGGAAGGAAAAGGAAAGCAAGGCAGCTTAGCGAGTCAGTATTGAGAAAAGAGGAGCAGAGCCCGCTCTCCCTCCCTGTGTGATGGGGATTAGCAACTAGGATAAGAAGGATGAACCGGATAAGGAAATCTTAAAACAGTTGTAAAAAAAAAAAAAAGTTGGGGAAATTGGATCAAACTTTGTCGCAGCTTTAAGCAGGTGGAATAATTATAATGCTTGCCTGGTATCTGGGCATCTTGGGGTGAGATGCATTGTGCAATTGGGCACTATTTGGGTGATGGCCCATGAGTGGTGGAGGTGCCTACCCAGCCAAATTGAACCCAAACCTTAAGGGAGAAGGAAGGGGGGGCAGATGGTGGTCACTAAGGGTTAAGAAAAAGGAGTTGTGACAAGCATTGTGTAATTCAGTCAATAATAAAAATTGGAAATTTGTTATAACTAAAGCTGCGGCCCATTGTACCCACTCTCCGTGTTGTGTATTTATTTAAGGTAATCAGGTTAAAGTTAAGGTTATACGTAATGGATGCATGACTGCACTCTATGCCAGTCAATAAAGCGATGTAAATAACACTTGTGTTGGAATTCCCTTCTCCTTTGCCAGTGACAACAGCTGTCCCTATAAGCTTTCCATTCTAAGCTAAAACTGAGGAAACTGTATCAAGTTATGTGACGTGATTAGTTTTCCCAAGCTCGTGTCGCTGTTGTTTAAAAGGGCTCGTATCGCTGTTGTTTAAAAGGGCTTGTATCGCTGTTGTTTAAAAGGGCTCATATCGCTGTTGTTTAAAAGGGCTCGTATCGCTGTTAAAGGGACACAAATGAAAACTGCTAACATTTTTACCAACATTGCTTAACTGCTTCTTGCCTTCAGTCAGGTGTTAATTTTACTTAAATTTTACTTGCCAAAAAAAAACTAAACATTTATTTATGCTAATTATCACCTTTTTATTAAAAACGATTTACTATCTTTTTTTTTTTAAAGTTAAAATTCTTACTTGTAAAGAAATGCTTTACAGCACTTCTTTAAAGGTAAGAATGTTAACTTTTTTTAAAAAAAATTGATAATAAATCGTATTTAATAAAAGGTGGTAATTAGCATAAATAAATAAAAACTTTTTTTTTTTAGTTTTTGGCCAAACTGTTCCTTTAATATGTACCTTGTTTCATACACCAGTGGCACTTGTTTACAAACACTGATTTTCATAGATTTTAATAAAATCCATATACTAGAAATGCCATGTAACCACTTAAAAAGAAATATAGAAAAAGACTATAGATTAAATCATTTAATATCCACTAAAACTGAAAGAATTGTGGCTGCACTAATGGATCTTGTTAAAAATCGCGTGATTGATTTAGAACATCTTATTCATGGTATAAAAGGCAACTCCATGCAGCTGCTGTGGGCTGCCATATAGGGTTGTGTAGGGAGGGATGTGCACAACTGATAACCTCTCCATTAAGGGATGTAAAGGAGAGAACACAATTTTATTTGTATTTTTGAACACTTCATGGAAATAATTATTACAGGTCTTTTTTGTACAGCAGGATTTGGGAGGTAGTTGAACCTGCATTCATATATACAATAATTCACTAAATAGGTGTTGACCTTTTTATATGATAATTAGTTGTTTCAAATCACATTTACAATAATTCTAATGCAGCTGTAAGACTGGCTGTAAATGACCTCTTCCAAGCTAAGGTCATGTACTTCCTCCTTCTTTCTGCATTAACAAAATATATAGCTCATTACATATGATTGGAGAGGAGGGTTAGACAACCTCCCAAGTTTATAAATCATATCTCCTTACATACAAATACACTTCATAAGCAGCAGTCCTGATCTACAGTCTGCACAAGTGGGGAGTAACCTTACTGACAATGACCAGTTATCCACCCCCTTCCTCAATTCCGCTTTTCAGTTCCTTCTCCAGTTGTACAGTACTATGACAAATAGTAATTAACTGTACCTTTTAACTACATGGTTAGTAATTTGCGAGACTCATTTTGTTCACATCTGCAATTAGGTACTTTGTCATGCAGAACACTTCAACTTTCTGAAATAAATTTTACTGACAGTTTGTTTATATGTACCTGCTTGGTTTGAACAATGTCTATGGATTTTTAGAGGGAAGATATGAAATATACATTTCTATTTCTAATTAGGGCTTAGCACAGGTTTAACAATATTGATGTGGGGTAGTTTGCCATTTTACAGAGACAATGTTGTCCTACAAAACAAACCAGGTATATTTAGGAGAGCTGGGGCCTTAAAATGAATCTAGGACACATCTGACGCTGGTTTCATCACCAATATTAAGATAGACAGTCCCTGCAGTTTAAATACAGCTATATCCTCAAGACCCTTCTTGCTTCTTTGCATAGATTTTATTCAGTGGCATAACTTTTTTTTTTTAATGTAAACTGTTTCTATTGAGATTTTGAGTGACATCAATCACTATTCAGAGAGCCAGAATCCCCCTCCTCTTCTCCTTATAAGGAGCACATTCCTATCCCTGAGCATGCGCAGATAAGAGCTTTCCAACCACATAGGCAGTCATCTGTGGAGAGAGAAATCAGGGAGAGGAGAGGGCGTGGCTAAATTCATACAATCCATACACAGAATTCATTCAGAGACAAAGCAGTTACAGTGGGACTTTGAGCTCTGCTGAGTTAAGAGGTGTCAGGAGTTTCTTAATTGCTATATTGTTTGAAAATAGGTAAATGGGGCTTTCTTTATAGACAGGGTTTACATACCCTTTAAGCGCCAAGTTGTAGTTGAATAAAGAAAGACATTTCTCTGGCACTCCAATAGTCGATAAAAAGATTCTTAATGCTTTATTGAGACTCCATGGTCAGAAAAAGTTAAAAACAAGGTGTACATGAAGGGCCATGATTAAGCGCCATGGCCATGATTAAGCGCGAAGGCCCTTCATGTTCACTTTGTTTTTAACTTTTTCTGACCATGGAGTCTCAATAAAGCGTTAAGAATCTTTTTATCGACTATTGGAGTGCCGGAGAGATTTCATTCTTTATACAATTGCTGATTACAAAGTCGTCTTTTGTCTCCTGGCACCCAGAAAGCACCCACAAAGGGATTGTTAGTGGTCATTTCCCCGTTTCTTTTGCATTATATCAGGTTGTAGTTGACACAAGAAGTTGGAGGTCCCTGCCCAGTAGAGCTTACAATCTAAATGGGAGGAAGACTTACATACACAGCATAATAAGAGCTGTAACAATGTGCTGAAACACTGGTCAATAAATACAAATATTAAGCATAAATAATTAATTAAGGATAAAATAAAATATATGCATAAAAATCAGTGATAAATATCAGTGCTAGTGCTCCAAAAGGTAGGGCTCCAGTTTGGTTTTAAAAGTGTAGAGGGAATGTGAAGATAAAGGGGTATAGAATTCCAGATATGGGGGACAGAAAGAGAAAAGGGTTTAAGATGAGAAAGGGCTGTATTGATGTGTGGCATGCAAAGCTGGTTGCTTTGGGAGGACTATGTAGAAATGCAGATAAGTTTTCCTTTTCAAAACTTTACCTGTGTCGACTCAAAGAAACATGCGCTTGAGGAAATACTCATCCCCTGATGATTTAACATGCACAGTAACCAGGAAGTGTAGGTTTCATCACTTTAGAAGTAGAGCGATGCATATTCCTGAGTGCACAGAAATGATAGGGCGACCTTCAGTCATAATGAAATTCCCCCATAAAAATCATGAGCACGTGCCAAATGAAATCCACGTCATCATGCTGTCATGTTTGAGTAAGCTCCTTGTGCTTTACTATGTTTTATAGATATTTAACTATTGCTTATATAGTTAGTTAATATATTGTACTTGATGATATTATTACAGCTTTGATAATCTCCTAAAGGATTCTGGTATAGATCTAGCTGTGAATCTAAGTTCTAGTATTGTTTGTCTATTGTCTCTCTCCTATTATTCTGCTCTCCTAAGTTTTCTGACTGGCTTTTGAAAGTTATTCATGTTATCATAGGTTTGTAGGTGTCAAACTGCGCAGAACATATTGACTCTGGGAAATGTGTACAGAACCTCGAGCAATAATCCTCTATGGCCTTAATTTAGCCAGCTCTGGGCAGGAAACCACATTAGCATTTCATCTCACAACTAAGGGAGTTATTCACTAAGGTGCAAATTTGACTGTCGAATTCTCAAACAGCGGATTCCCATAGTAAATCTGCAACAATTTCCCCATTGTAAAGTTGCGACAATTTCTAAAAGTTAAGATTGTGACAATATTCCCATAATAAAGTCGCGACTACGACAATATTCTCATTATAAAGATGTGACTGTGACCGTAGCAGCCTATTGCAACTGTCTTTATCTGGCGAATTCGCATCTATACGCAACAATTTGGACTTTAGTGAATAACCTCCTAACTATAAACATGAGCACCATCACACCAATCACTGAAGTTCCAACATTTATCCACAAGCAGAAGAAAACAGGACATTATCTCCATTAAGTTTGTACATGCTCTACCCACATGTGTAGTGTCGGGTGGCAGGTAGGAGCAGTGGGCAGGCAGGTGGCAGAGTGTGTTTGGAGCCTCCTGTATTGTAGCATTGCAGGCAGGTACCTGCCCCTCCTTTCCTAAGCAAATGTGCTGAGCAGATGGATTATTGATAACATTAAAAATAGGGAACAATATAGCATCATCCATTCATGCAAATATGCTTTATGCAAACTGTTTCTACTAACCAATCCATAATTTTATGAAGGCTGTACAAGCATGACTTTAAGTATCCTAGTATTTAACTTTCCACAGAAAAACGTCTTGAATGAAGCTCTGAAAAGCCTATGCTATGCTGCTAACAAAATTAATGAGATAGGCTATATCAGGGGTCGGCAACCTTTTGGGCAGAGGAAGCCATATACGTGCGGTCTTTTGAATCCGTAGCCGCTGACGTCACATGCGGACTCGCAGTGACGTCAGCGGCTCCTGATTGACTAGCAAACCGGAAGCCGGTGACGTCAGCGGCTCCTGATTGGCTAGCAACCTGGAAACTGGTGATGTCAGCGGCTCCGGATTGGCTAGCAATCTGGAAGCGCTGAGGGAGCTCTCTCTCTACAGCACTTGTCAGCACACTGTAACGAGCGGTGCTTGCACCACTCATTATAGTGAAAGAGCCAGATATGGACATCAAAAGAGCCATACATATCTGGCTCAAGAGCCATAGGTTGCCGACCCCTGGTGTATATAAAATGTAAATAATTGGGTGTGTATATGTACATTTATACAGATATATGTGTCTATACACACAACCTTGTTTCTGAGTTGGGTAGAGCAGACTGCTACCTGGGAACACCACACCTCAGAATTCCACCACTCACTCACTCCTGTCCAGTAGTTTTGATAGGATCAAAGATACACTAAACTATGGACAACATGGCTTCCGATTTTGCAAAAGTGGATATACATGTTCAAATTAACATTCAGTTGTGCTTCTGCAGTTCTTGAGAACTCTGTTTTTTTTTTTGTTTTTTTTGTTCTTTCAAATTCCTAAGCACTCTACTCAGATAAAGTTCTAGCTTTTACAGGTCAAAATTACATTATTTGTTTGAAATCTGAAACAGTTTGCTTTTAATACACAGAGCTGGTTCCAGCAATGTAACAATCTTGAAGTGTCCAATTATGCGCCCCAAAGAGATAATAGCTGATGAAAAGAATTCTGGAGGTAATGGAAAGACATAAAATAATAGAGAAAAATGTTTTAGGATTAAACAATTAATTGCCCAAAAACAATATTTAACTTCCCATTCCCTTTGAAGCTAAGCAAAACTTCTTTTTTTGTAGCTTTGTGTAGACTAGAAAATGTATCCTTAATAAACATTTTTACTAATGACTATGTCCAGAGCTCCACAATGAAACAACTAACAAAACCCTTAGTATATCTGCCATTTTGTGGCTTATTTTCTATCGTGACTGAGATAAATGGAGATCTTGTCTGTAGCTATGACTGCTGAAACTGTTGTGGTTGGATTTTACCTCTTTTATTTACAGTGCTTCTTTGTTTAGTCTCTAGGGATCACGTACCCAGAAAGCTATTAACCAACCACACAGGCCCAAGAGCATGCAGAGCTGCATTTGTGTAATAAACATTTTAGCAATAGGGCGCAAACTGTGCAGAGCTTTGGTAATAAGACATGTTATAACAGCTGCTCTTTTTCACACTATTAACAAGTGAAAAGGCCCAAATACTACGTTTATTGCACAACCCAGTGGTAGCATGATGTATTTTAAGAAATATTGGAATTTAGTGAAATGTTGCTATTTTCAGTGTTTTCTTTTTGATTTAAGGAGCAGATGTCAGCTTTGTGCTTAGCAAGTTTAAGGTCCACACCAGCTTTTTATTCTGGTGGTATTACTATAAAAAGTACGTCAGTAAAGATATAGGGGGGAATTCAGCATTCAGCGAAGTGAGCTCCGAATCCTTTGGCTCACTTTGCAAATGGTGTTATGCGCTCGCTGATGTCCTGCATCTGGACATCCCTTTAATGCGCTCGCTGATGTCCGCGTGCAGGACATCAGCGAGCGCATAACACCATTTGCGAAGTGAGCCGAAGGATTCGGAGCTCACTTCGCTGAATGGTGAATTCACCTCATAGTGTGACCCGGTAAAGATATAGTATGACCTAGTAAAGATATAGTAGGACCCGGTAAAGATATAGTAGGACCCGGTTAAAGATATAGTATGGCCCTGTTAATTAGGTTTCAAAATGATGACTGCAATCAGCTTTTTTAAGAGAATAATCAAATTTTTTATGCTATATTCTTGAATGTGTGGCTTCATGAATATGTAAATATATATAAATGAGTATTAATACAGTTAACCCTTTCAGTAC
>WMED01019719.1:0-12350 GCA_019650415.1 Pipa parva
TTGCTAATCATCATCATCATACATATACAGTATATATATATATATATATATGTAAAAAAATGAGTATTGCAATATTTACCTGTTATTGAATTAACGGTCAGTTTAGATTTCAAGAGGACTGTCCTCCCTTTCTCAAGTCTCAAGCAATACTTGACTATTGAGACTTAAAGGGACACTATAGTGTCGATATAACTGCACACATACATATAAAACTCCTTTATACTAAGCCAATCACTAACACAAATATTTATAAAAACATTTAGGGAAGAAATAATACTTGCCATTTGTTTCATTGATTAATTCTGATGACAGCTGACATTTTGTCCTCCCCCGCTCCCCCTTCTTTCTCCCTTGCAAGTTAGGAAACACAAGAAGAAAAACTGCCTAACTTCTATTGGTTAAGCAGTGTCCTGACCTTTAGGCCTCATCAATCAAGCTTGTTTACATTCCTGGAATGGAAGAGATTACAGAGGCTTGGGCTCAGGAAAGCTAACTTGTGCGCAGGCTTTAAGTAGTAAGTAGGGCAAAACTGTGTAGAGGAGGGTACCCTTTCATGGAAAACTTTCTGGTACATGTCACACACACATTTCCTGGAGCAGGAGTTTTCTAGTGCTGCCTAATAAATCGTCCTACTTCACATGAAATAACAACTGGAGATAAACGCTTCTCACTAAGGTGTAGAACTGCATATGTAAAGATATAACCTGATTATAGTTCCCCTTTGAAAAAGGAAGGACAAACCGCTTGAAAGCTTGTCTATCCAAGCTGACTGTTAGTCCAATAAAAAAGATTCACCAAATATTGCAACACACATTTATATATACTGTGTGTGTATATATATATATATATATATATATATATATATATATATATACTGTATATATTTGTGTGTGTATGAACACATACACACGATTTATTGTTTGGTTATTTTTTCTGTTTGTATGATTCTCTGTTTTCTATAGATTTTCTATATCTGGACTACAGTGGTGTTTGCATTAATGTTGTTATACTGTTGGATAGTGATTTTTCTTTTGGATGCATTCAGTAATAATACAGATACTAAAAGAAAAAAATAAAGGGAGAAACAACTAACAATGAATATGTGTAATTATATTTTGGATTGGTTAGCTTATATGTTTTCTCTTTTTTTTTTTTAACTTGTATTACATTTGTACAAAAGTGCTGGAATCATATATGGCCCGAAGCCAGAACTGACATCTTTATTGCTTTGCATAAAACCGTTGCACACTAAAAATTGAAACATATCTTTAATATGTGTGATTTTCTACAGTCACTTTCATTATTCTCTTATGGAAAAAATAACATCAAGTTGAGTTTGTTCCAAAAGCACATTACCTACATTGATTCATACTTGTGTATGTTATAGTATAGTATAGTACAGTATAATATTTCCTGTTGTTATATATATTTCTACACACAATCATACATATATAGAGTATAACAATTACATCCCCACTATTGTAGTTTACAGGTAAAATAAATATCACTATGGACTTCTCTCAGTTTCTTTCTTTCTCTGTGAAGCAATATTCTAATGTGGTACTGTCCATGAATGGCTGTCTAGAGAGAATTCATGAGCAGCCATATCAAGGGGCGTCAAATGCTCCCAAACAGGAACCCTGCAATAAGCCCCCCTAATTCTTCACTTTTATATTGTGAAGTCAATCTTATTGCAAAGTATTGCCAAAATATGTGTTCATTGTATAGTCATGAATTGCACGCATAATTGTGGCATCACAAAAAATAATGGTCATTGCTGAATATGTGAAATTGGGAAGTAGGTTATTGTTGCAAATTAATGCATTTGCATAATAACATGCAATAAATTAAATGACTCCCCAAGATGGAATCAAAACCAAAGCCAAAATATGGGGAGGGAATCAGAACCAAAACATGGGGATCCAGGAACATTGGAACATTATAAATTATGCCATTTTCCCAAACAATTCTTTTTTGCTTCACCAGTTTCCCTGTTTCATCCTGTTACTGTTACTGTTTTCACTGGATTTCATTAATTCACTCTTTAATTAATTGTTGAAGATATTAGAAATAATTTTCACATTTATTTCCATATTTCTTGCAGAAAAGCGTTTTAGCAGCTTTTGCTAATTCAACCAATATATAAATATTTCCTCATTTGTTAATCTTTTTCTGATCCATAATAAAGTTGAAGAATGACATTGATTAGTTTAGAATGAAACATTTCTAATCTGCACCAACTGAAATGGTGAAATATACAGCTAACAGCTTTTGATAAGCAGTCATCTGAGATTTACAGGCTTCCTGTATGACAGATTTTATCCATTTGGTAGTTGGTTTGCAGTTCCTGAACTATTTGTTGTTGTACCTTTAACTGTGGATTGTATGTTAAAACTATAAGAATGTGGTTGTTTTCTGATTTATGTTTGTAGTCTGTTGTCTCTTTATGCAAATGACCCTGGACATCTGTTTTTTCTATTTAGGAAAACTTTCCAGAGATTCATGGTGATGGTCTCTCTCTCTGAGGTGATTGAGCAGATTTTGCTGTATTGTAGACTTTGGCTGAAAAAAGTATATATATAATTGTATTCATAAAGTGACACTAAGTTACACAGTGCTATACAATTTAATATTGATGTGCATGCTATGGATATTGGATTGTCTGTAGTTTTATGGAATATGGATGTTTGTGCATTGTTGTCTCTGAAGTGAATAGTTGTATGTGGGCAACAGAGCAGTTCATTTTCAGGTGGATGGTGGTTTGAAAATCATTAACTCTAGCATGGAACTGATGGAAATTCTATTTACGGCTAGTCTCAATAATTAGGATATCATCTACATATCAGTTAACATGCTTGTTATTTGGAAGCACAGGTTTGGAAGCATATTTTCTTTCAGTCTTGCTATGAGCAGGTTTGTATTTTGCGGGGCAAAAAGAGTTTCCATCCCAGTGGACCTTCTGAAGATATATTGTAATTATGAATCAGGGTTCTAAATTCTATAAGTAGGGTAATTAATTCTGGGTGAGAAACTGCTTGCATGCTGCAATCTCATCTTTATGTGAGATTCCATGTCCATTGTAGTTAATATAGTTCCCTTTGATAGTGGGACTATATTTGATAACTTATTCAGAAAATCTATGGTGTCTCTTAAGTAACTGGATGTTTATTTTACCAGGTGCTTGAAGTTGTTATCCACTAATTTTGATATGTTATCTGATAAGTGGTAGAGTCCACAAAGACGTCTTACTTCTTGCACTTTGTCCTAGTGTGGGTCTTTGATGGATGCACTATCATGAAATAATTACTTAAGTTGTAGTCTTCTACTACTTCCACTACTTCAGTTTTATCCAGGGGTTTAGTAGTGTAATATGTTATTCCCTTAGATGATACAGCCAGTTTCTCTTTAGCTGGAGTGTAGCTAGACAGGATTACAACACAGTTTTGCTGTTCTTTGTTCTGTAACCCAGTCTGTTTGCTGTCTTTGCATGTAGATCTTTTTGCATTTGTTTCTCTTCAGAAGTCCCTGCAGCTTGGTGTGGAAAAGCCATAGACTTTTTATATATTTAGTATTTGCTCCTTTAGAACAATGGTTAGAGAGTTGATTTTCCTTTGTGGGTGTCTTTTCTTTGTCATTACCGACATAGATAAAGTGATTCTAAATCTTTTTGTGGTTTTAATGCATTGGTGTTTTGCAAACTGAATGTTGAGGTTAACAACCAGCTAACACAGTACTGACCTCTAGAAATAAAAAAATACTACAAATAATGAATAACTTAATTATTAGGCAACAAAGGTTGCAAATGGTGTCTTGATTCAAGCACCAAATTGAAAAAAAATGACTGTGTAATATAAGTTTTACTAATGAAATTTTGCTTTAGGGCTCCTTTAAAAGTTTAGCAAATTAATTATTTTGTTTCAGTTATTATGACAAAAAATATTCTACTGACGTTAAATCCGTGATACTCATCTCTCCTTATATTTTAACTGGTATTTTAATTATTTCAAAACAGATCAAGGACAAACAATATCACCAACTCACTTAGCACATTTAGGAGGTTATTAACTTAAGTCTGAATTGTTGCGTATAGGTGTAAATTTGCCAGATATAGAAAGTCACAATAGGCTGCTACTGTCACAGTTGCGTCTTTAAAATGAGTATATTGTCGCAGTTGTAACTTTATTATGGGAAAATTGTCACAATCTTAGCTTTAAAAAATTGTCGCAACTTTACAATGGAGAAATTGTAGCGGATTTACTATGGGAATCCGCTGTTTGAGAATTTGACAGTCGAATTCGCACCTTAGTGAATAAGCCTCTGTCAACTTCTTAATCATACATCCATATTAAAACATTTTACATGATTAACTTTTTGTATCATAACAAAAATCCCTGCATCCTGTGACCATGACAGCCTTTTTGTATCTGTCTTTCTTTGTTGTTTCCCCAATACAGGTCATCAGTCAGAATTAGACTTAAATGGTGAATGGGACTTTATTCAAGAGTTTTTTTCTTCAGTTACTGAAGGAAACATCATATTTGGGGTCAAGGTCATAATGGTCTGTGCATATTTTGAATATACTGTGATACAAAGCTTTAGGTTGGTAAGGGTTTAAAGCTGAATCATGAGCAAGCGGCTGTACTTGTACAGTATTTGTGTTGCTATAGTTTTGCAGTATGCATATTTCCTTTCTTATGGTGTGCACTGTTTGAATTACAAATTATAACTACCTTATATAAAATGCTCAGATACTTGACATATACTTGGTCCTTGTTCACAAATGTTAACAAAACATGAAACCACTAGTCACTAATGGTCATTCATGTATTTGTACACTTAGATGCAGTAACTGTGAAATGGATTTGTTGGAGAGAGGGCACTAGGTCAGTCTTTATGCAGTTCATGTGAGCAGGCAGGGCATTGAACTTCATCTTTAAGTTGATAATAAAATACACTTTCAGAGCTCAAACTTCATATATATATATATATATATATATATATATATATATATATATATATACAGTATACTGTATGTTTATTTAGCTGTCACTCTGGCTTCTTGAACTCTGGAAATGTAACATAATAAATGTCCTAAAAGGCTATATTGTGAGAAAAAAGCAATATTGCATTAGGAAAATAATAAAATTCATCTTTAGAGTAAAAAACTTGTGTTGTGAACTAACTGATGAACCATAAAACAAGTGTAGAAATCCACAATACACAATGATGTACTGTATTGCTTTTCATTAGAATAATGTATAACTATAACTATTAGTTAGTTATACTATAACAATTGGATACAATGAAATGTGTAGTTTTTATACATCCTGATACATTATATTGGAGTATGCAGATCCTCTTCATTTAACCTATTTTTTGGGGCTGAAGACTTTTTGAAAGGGGTGAGGGAGGAAAGAGGGAAAATTAATATGTGTCTTATTAAGTCTAGGTCTAGTGCTGGTTAATCCCAGGATGTCTAAGGGGCTGTCACCATTTCACTATTAATCCCCACAAGGGATATGGACTTTGCTGCGAAGGAACCACCCCATTCGCAACTCCCAGTTTAACCCCCCCACTGCTGGTAGCTACGCATTAATGAATCAGGAGACAACATTGGAGAACTGCAAAACACATGAACTCTAGAGCAAGAACATAAAAACTGTAACACACAGGAACATGGAAGAGCAGGAACACTGGGGGCCTCATTGACTAAATGCCAAGCAGTCACATGTAGCTATGCATTCACATTTGATCACCACTTCCCCATGTTCCCTTATTGAGCAAACTCTGTGATGAGACAAATACACATCTAATTTGGTCAACTATAGTCGCAGATTTTTGTGGAGCTCTTTGCATTTCTTCTCTTGCACATGCACAGATACTTTGCGTATTCAGCAAGTGGCAAAGTCTGTCACAGTAAAGAATTCAACAAGCTGTTGTGCTCCCAATTCACCTGTTTGACTTTGCCAAACCTGAGTGGTAAATTGGGTGATTGATGGCAGGACCCCTGTGTGGGGTAAGGCTACTATTTCTTCTAAAGTGAAAATGGCAACTGTGACAAAATTTGACCTAGGAACAAAATAACACAGAAATAGATGTATTATTCATGAATATACAGTTAGTGGGATATGGTGAGGATGAGGTCACTGCACCTCACTGGGGGAATTCACATCAATTCACATGACTTTGAATCCTTCTTCTCTTCAACTGAATTCACCACAATACACATGCAACTGCATCCATAGCAGTTTGCTTGTTCAACAAATCTATCTGCAGCTTCATAAATAAGTGAATTTGCGACTATTTTGCTAATGCGACTCAAATTGTAGTGAAGTGAATTCAGCAGGTGAATTCAGACTTTAGTCAATAAGGCCCTGGAGACATTGATACTAAAGGAATCTTGGCAATGCTCAAAAACAGAAGTTGGAGAAAGCCAAACTGACTGGACTGCAACAACTGTAGCAAATGACCCAATTATCTCAACTAAGAAATTGTCCCAATCTACACTATTTAGAACTCAAAATATTCTTATCAGCTGAGTTGATTAAAAAGTGTGGAATGAAAAACTTTCATTAAAGCATTAAAGGAATGTTGAACGGTTCTAGTAATATTTATATATGTGTTTCACATGTAAGAGGTGATTTTTATTTAATGAGTGATAGTTTGCTATTGCTGTCCTATAAAGAGGGGGCAACCTTTATTTTTTAAGGAAAGAATAGATGGACAGTGTTCATCTTATATTTACTTGCCCATATGCACAAAAGTGCCTAAAGATCATTTCATTCATTTATTCCTGAAATACACTAAAAGGTGTATGCTGAACTGTAAACATAATGTTTCAGGCACAGGGAATAGCAGCCTCATGGTACTTACAATTTAATTTTGTTTCATGAAGCATTGACAGTTAAAATGACTTGATAGGGTCACTTGGGGCAGACATAGGAATCAAATCAATCTGCCCTGCTTAAGGGTCATGGCATTTGCCAGCAGAGCAACTCCCTCTTAAATATAGATAGTGACACTGGAGCAGATTTGCTTGGCGTGATAGATGCATGCTTGGTGTGTGTTATAGCTGACAGGACATTTTCGGCACGTATTGCCATTTACTATAACATTTCATGTTGAAAAAGGAGACATTTAGATATTTGCAAAATAGTTTTACTTGTGTTTAGTATCCTTCATAGACAGCAATGTAAATGAAAAAATGTTTAAAAAAGTTAAATATATTATGTGCATTTGCCAGTAAATCTAGAGGTGAACTGCATATTACAAATTGGAAAAAATAGGCACTTAACATGTTTTGATGTGAGTTATTCGTTAGTTAAAGGGAGTTTTAATTGTTTTATATCGCTGGTGTTTTATTAAATGTTGTAGAGGGTAAACGTAATATTGTCTTCTATGATCCATGTGAAAATTTTTTGAAAATCATTGGCATATGAAGACAATTAATAACCAATTGTTCCAGACAATGTTACCAACATTACGACTTTTACAATGTTTTCCAAAAGAATATAACCATTAATTAGGATGCCTAAGTAGGGACTTCTATAGAGACAATCATATATGGGTGAAATTTATTAAACTCAGAAAAGCCCGTTTTGGCTTTTCTAAGTTTAATCGGGCGTACACCAGGAAGTTTCTCATGGTAAGTATTGCAAGATTTGTTTCAATCGTTACTTACTGAGGAAAACTTTTTCCATTGAATATTTACTTGGAAAGGCAGCTTTACTACACTAATATAAAGTATGGCTAGTTGGCTACCCTGTCCATGGATATACTCAATGGAAAAACTTTTGTTTGGTAAGTATCGAACTAAGCAAATCTCAAGATACTTACCACGAGAAACTTCTGGTGGGTGTTCGCCTGATTAAACTCGTAAAAGTGAAAAAGAGCTTTTCCGAGTTTAATAAATGTCACCTAAGGCTCTAAACCATCTATCTGTTTCTCTCTCTGTGTCTTTCTCTGTGTCTGTCTTCCTATATATTTGTCTTTCAGTCTATTTGTTTAGCAGAGTTTGTAAACAAAAACATGTGGGGAACTCAATATTCAGAAAGCCCTTTATGGAGGCTACAATATATAATTCCACTTACAGAGGCTAAAAAAATCTGGTAAAATGTACAGTGGGTATTTAATTTGGATAGGTGAGGGTCCAATGTCCTAGTTTTGCTGCAGGGTCCATGGTTCCCTAGTTATGTCATTGATTATAGGCAGGAAAACTTAGGCCGCCACTGCAATAGTTTCAAAATTAATTTTTCTTTTTAATCAGCTTGTATTACTAGAGTATTTGCTTTAAGTAAAAAAAGATATCCTACAAGGACATATTGTGTGACATAGTGTAATTTTGTTTTTTGGGCCACCTGCTTTTTCTTAGACTAGGGCAGGGGTGGCAAACCTTTTTGGCACGGAATGCCAAAAAGGTGACGTCACCCACAAGCGCATCCCCCCGAAGTGCCGGCACTGGTGAGTGACGTCATCACACCAGCGCCAGGGGGATGAGCGCACACACGTTGGGGGAGGAGAACTCCCCTGCTCGTGTGCGCTTCTAAAGTGCAGGCCACGGATCTGGACTGAAAACTGTCAGATCGGGTCCGTGGCCTGTACTGAAGGTAGGGGTTTGGCGACGGCTTGCGTGCCAAAAGAGAGGGCTCTGCGTGCCCTCTCTGGCACGCGTGCCATAGGTTCGCCATCCCTGTGCTAGGGAGTCATGAGAGATACACTATGGCAGCAAGGACTTAAATGAAAAATTTTAATCTTTATTGAATACACGAATGAACTAAATCCATAGGCAGGGAGACATAAGGAGAGGATAAGAACAGGTAGATGATTGATTATGTTGGAATAGAGAAAGATATAAATTAATTATAGTGAACAGTAGGCACTTGCACATATGTTGCTGGGCTGACTTTGACTTTAAGCATTTTGTAGAATACAAAGATAAGATAACTCAAGAAAAGAGTAATTAAATCTACAAACGTACATATCATCTTATGGAGAAACTATTGTTAACACATTGGGGATTCAGCTTTAAACAATTTGATTTAATCGTCCCTACTATATCTATAATAAAGTGCCTTTTTTCATGACCATCTATACAAAAGATTCATTTAATTTCATCTTTGCTGTTTCTTCTATTCATGGATGTATTTGCAAAGCAAACGGGTTCACCCATAGCTTTTAGTTTGAGAAAGTACGTAAGTATAATGGCCAAATACGTCACATAAATCATACAGCTTAATTAATTTATATGTAGGTTAACTTTCATATAATATACTGTCTTTGAATTATTAATACCTATAAAGCCTATTGTTTATATAATGGTGCAAAGTCAACAAGTGGTATAATGACCAATGCTGTGCCTTTAAGACTGTATAATGTCCAGTTTCCTGATTCTATGCTGTGTCTAATATTTAAAAAAAGTTTTTTTTTGATTGCAGCAGGACAACCTGCACTATGTGAGCATTACAACATTACACTGTAGTGTGGATAAACCCTGATTAATATTGTATGGCTGATATTTCAAGAATACAAAAGTCCTTTCAGCAGATGTAAGGGGAAATATTTTTTCTTCATCTTGAAAGGCTTGTGCACTTTAATTTTAAAAAGTTTCTTTTAAACAGGTCAATAAATGTGACATAATCTACCTAAACTTGACTGAACTGGGGATTATCTTTTTTCACTATGTAGCCTTTCATATTCTTTTTTAAAGATTTGACATTAGTCCACAGCAGTATAAAAACCACTACAGACCTCTATACTATGGATCTGTGTGCTAGATAAAGTTTTTTTTCCTCTCTTCGCTTAGTGATTTTGCATTGCTCTAGAGCGTTTGAAGATTTGTTATGTTACAAGATCAAAGACATTGATCAGCACCGCCTGAAAACATCTACACCTCTGCAGGGGTGGATGGTAGAAGCACTGATGTAAAGGGATTTGTGCCTTATAGAGGCACAAGTTATGTCTTTTGTTTTAAAAATACATATGTTAAGCTTCCTAAAGGGAAAAGCTATAAGAAAACAAAAGCCACTGTTACCTTTACCTTCTACTAAGAGATTTATTCTCTCCTATATCCATTGTCTCGCCTGCAGCAAATTATACCTCCCTGTACCCCTTTGTTTACTATGAAACATTTAACTACTTCTAGTATAACAACTCCACTGGCATTATATTTCTGCCCTTCTATGACTCCTATTGTCAATTCATTTTAGAAATCGTGTAATTTCTGGATCGTGTAGGAATGCAAGCCTAGAAAAAGTTATGGAAAAGGTCCAAATGGTATCATTCCCCATTTGGATACTTATACAGCATGAATTTTTCTAGGTAAAAACTTATTTTTGAATGTAGCAATGCTGGACAAATCTTATTTTAAAACTAAAACTTAGCAATCAAAGAACAAAATCAATGTTTATTGAGAGACTGGACATGGGAAGTAAGAATAGATTTGAATATGTTCAAAATACATATGTGTAAATAAATAAAAATATAAATAAAATTAAATATACATGTGTAAAAAATTAAAATGATATTTTATGCCCGAATGCTCTAAGGCACAATGATAATAATTTTCTAATTACAAATATATTGAATACTGTCTCTTTGCAATTGCTATTGCAAAACTGAAGATGAAGTCCCTTTGCAACAATATGAAATCACTACAGGTCTGTTCAGCACATTATGGCGTGAATATGCAGTTTATTAGACTGAAGTGTCTATAGCCAAAGTACAAGCTTAGCAAAAGAACAAGCAAAGTGTTGCAAATTCACTACGGCAGGCAAATATCACTTTGATAAGTATGTGTAACAAACACCACATAACAACAACACTGAATTGAATTCATATATTATGATTTCAAACAACCAAAACATTTTTATTACAGGAATTGTACAGAAATGTATAGATTCTCTAAAATAAGTATACTAGGGCATCCACAATCTATGACACATGATTAGATAAAAATCATTGTTCAGGAAAGCCACAAGTTAATGTGGTTTATCTGATAACTTGTACCACCTGTAGAGTACAATATGTGGGAAGAACTACTCGCCAATTGCGGGAAAGAGTTAATGAGCATATTAACAGTATAGCTAACAAAAGAAATACTAACGCTTCAAGGCACTTTGGCATGCATGATAACTATGCCGAGTGCTTTGAGGTGCAAGGTATAGAAAGAGTTAGTTTAGGCAACAGGGGAGGTGATATGATTAGACGCATTAATAAGAGGGAGGCATTTTGGATATTTAATTTACAGACACGACAACCTTCGGGTTTGAATTTTATATGGGATTTACACTATTTTGTTAGCATTTCTGTTTAGTTTATCCACTATTTGTTTAATAATAACATCACATCTTTTGCACTTTGAGATAGTTTATTCACTTTTTAGCATCTTTTTAGTTAAATCAACTTTATACTCTATATCATGACTCATAAAAAAGACATGAAAAAGAGGTAGACATGACTTGTTAATGCAATAGTTCAGTACTAGGGTTTAAGTTGCCCTTTAATTAATTAAATATAGTATTACCTTTTTTGATGAGTATGTTATTCACATTTTTCATCATTGTTTATTTATTTATTTATTGGTTCTTTTTAGTGCGCATCTGTACAGGTGTTTTTCTGCACAGGACTATTTTTCCTAGTGTTTCCTAGTGCTTCTCTCTCAACCGATTGTTTGTTAGTCATCAACTGGGTTTTGCCATAATGTCATTACTGCTATTGGTTTGTAGGAATTTTAATTATATGATGGTTTTGTATGTTACTTACAGGTTAACCATTTTATTTTTACTATTTCTGGTATCATTGCTTTATTTCATGTTCTGTCAATCACATATCTATAGTTTATGTACATTTTGATACTCAGCAGCCGTTTGTTATGCGATATTATATTATGTGATATTATGTATGTACTTTTTCTACATTTTATTTTTTACTACATTGCAATTATACATTTTTGTGTTGGCTGTATCTGTAGCCCCATCCTATTTCCTCGCCTTTCTTTCTCTCGCATGAGGGCAAGGTGCGTATTGGTGTGGATAAGGGATTAACGAGTAGTATTTATGTGAAGTGGCTCAATGTTAGTATAAAACATAATGTAATAGGGAAAGTTTTTTACGACCCAGAATTATAAGAGTCATATTAACAATGAGCCTGGCTTAATGCTATACAATGTTTAACATTTCACCAATATTGTTCTGTTTTTAGCTTTACTGTTTGCCTCCGAGTGCCATTAATATGTACTACACCTTTAAAGATAATTTTTCTAATTTTTTCTAAGAGGAAGTACAGGGCCGGGGTGGAGGCTATACTATACAGGGTATGGGGCTACAGATTTAGCCAATTAAGGATTGATTGTT
>WMED01019720.1:0-12349 GCA_019650415.1 Pipa parva
CCTGTTTTGGTTAAAATGAATTGGATTCACTTCCTTTGTTCGTGACTTCACTGTATCTTGGGGAGCCCACCTCGGTACACGGCTTACAGTATCATCATTATTCTACAATATAAAAATAAACCCAAAATGTTTGTCATTTCTCAGAGGATCATCTGAGCGCATTTGCAGATATTATTAATGTTCCGAAACTGTAAAGTCTGCAAAAGCAGAAAGTAAAGATCCTTTCTCCATAACCAGGCTGATTAGTAGAGTTACTAACTAAAAATACATCATTTGTCACACAGAGGAAATCACAACAGCGAATGGGGAAATATTACAGAATCGGCTTTATTATTTAAGGTTTAGACTAGGAAACAGCTGTTCATTAAAATATCCCCCAGTGAAAAACCAGAGTTTTGTTTACGTGTGCTCTTTAAATGGAATGTACTGTACAATGAAATGTACAAAGGTACGGATTAAACCCCCTTCACCCCAAAGGACAGGAGTCTCACCTCTAGCAAAGTGTATTGTATCTGTTCCACTTAGGAATGTGTCTTGCACTCAGCATATGTCACCGGGGAATGTGTTCTGTGTTCAGCATTTATCACTAGGAAAATTGTCCTGCATGTTGCATTTGTCACTGGGAATATGTTCTGTAGTTTGCTTTTGAAGAAGCTGGAAGTGGCCAGCCATGCTAGTGGATAATGTTCACAGCAGCTCAGGTACCTTCAGCACTTACATCTCCCGCCTCCTCCTCATGAGAGGTGATGTGAGCCCAAATGCAGACCACACTCCATTGCTTAGCAGGTACTCTTCAAATTCTCCAGCAACAACAGTCATATAGCATTCTGAGTGGTGGATATATTTTAGCCAATCCTGCAGTTATTGTTATTTTTTCAAAAGGCCAAAGACGTACATCCAATTATGCACTCTGTATAACTATTGGAAGTGCCCTCCTCTACTAGCCTTTGAATCTGAGAATTCAGTTGCAACAATATTGAGCACAAGCTGGTAGATATTACTGCATCTCATCACAGTTCTCTAAAGTCACTGCTTGGAAGAATGGCATTCCTTTAGGGATACACACATGATCCTCTCGGCTTCCTTCTCTCAGCCACTGAAGACTAACGAAGACCCTCCAGCTAGTCATACATGCCTTTATATCTACTGTGTCACCTGACATTATAAATCTCCTGCTCTCTCTCTCCATCTGGACATGCCAGAAAGATTAGCAAACGCTGAAGGACATGTATACTCTACTGTAGTCTTTTTGACAATTCCCAGCATCCTCTGAAATACTGGGTCAGCTGTGCACAGTTTATTGATGAAATAAACAAGCCTGGTACAGAACTGCTGAGCTATGACCCTTTATTTATAGTTTCATTACACCCTGGTAGTTATTTTGTATTAAACAAAAGTCTTCCAGCTTGAAAGAGAAGTTTACAACCAGCTTTCTTTGGGGAGAATAAGAGCAAAATCTTTAGAATGCAGTATAAGACAAAATAAAAGCACAATTTAAAATAAAATAGAAAAAAAGGTTAAAATAGTCACTGTCTAGATAAACGACCACAGTTCAATTGGGAAAGAAAAACTGGGAGTCGCAGGTGAGGAAGCCTAGAATTTTCCATAGGGAACTTGTTTGAATATAAAGATTTTAATCCACTATCATAAAAAACATGGAAGCTGAATGCTTGGATTGTGTTTTCTATAAGAGCATTTCACACATACATTGGGAAACTGTTCTTTCTGTAATTAACTCTGTTAACAATTCCAATGATTTGATTGGTTACAGGTTGGTCTAGGCCTGTGAAGGTTCTATTGATTTGATTGGCTACAGGTTGGTCTAGGCCAGGGGTCGGCAAACTTATATGAGGAGGGAGCCAATTCGCTCCCTCCTCCAGCGGCGACAAATTTTTTGTGAGGGGGAGGAGCGCACTCTCCTGACCACATGACCTGCCAACGGCCAATCAGAAGAGGCATCGTAGTCATGGGCGAGGCTTTGGAGGTGCACTCCGAACCACAACAAGGTGGCTAAAGGCCTGTGAAAGGCTTGTGAAAGTTCTAATTATTTGATTGGTTGAAGGTTGATCTAGGCCTGTGAAGGTTCTAATGAGTGGATTGGCTACAGGGTGGTGTAGAGAAGATAATGTTGTAATGAGTCGACTGGCTACATGGTAGCCCAGTCCAAGTGCTGTCAATGGCTACAACTTTGTCTCACCTTGTGAATATTTTCTAATATTAATATTAAGTAATACGGTATTTGCCTCTGTGTTATGCAACCTGCTGCTTTAACAAGGAAGTTGTAATACAACATTGGATGTATGGATCAAGGTTGGATATCTCTAAACAAACACTAAAAAATCCAAACATAATGTTGTGAAATTAAGAATTTGCCAATACATTCCAAAACTACCCTTTTAACCAAAAATGACTGCTTAGTAAGCAGAATTACCGAGCATGCCCAGTCAGTTATATTAGTAAATGAAGGAGACATGCATGTTAAGGAAGCACTTTTCCTTTATTTGACCTTTAATATTCCCTATAGGCGTGGTACTTACATTTTCACTGTTGACATCTGCTTCACTGGGACATCCAAATAGTTCCCGCCGAAGGAGATTCCCATCATACTCCAGGAAAGTCAGGTAGAGATTGCGGAAAAACTCCACATGCTTGTTCTTAACTCGCAACTTCTTGGGGGAGTTCCAGTGTATGACCTGATGGGAGAGAAACAGGGTGAGTATTTCATTATTTTATCACGTATATCTCCTATGCAGCGCTTTACAGAGTACATCTAAATATCCATAAAAACCCACACCCATTGCAGTAGAGCTTACTGTCAATTCACATAAATACTTGCAAAAGTCAGTATAATCAGAAGCCAAGTAACCTGTTTGGTTGGGTTTTGACTGACAGAGTAAACCCTAAGTCAAGATGTCGAATGAATTTTACCTTTTAGCAACTCAGGTTTAATGAGCTTGCACTAAATACATACTAAACAGAACTGTATAATAAAAATATACATATATATTATACTATTTAATACTTAAACAAGTGGGTTCCACTCCTGCAAATTAAAAGACATTAGAAGAATCTCTGTTCCTAATGCAAAAACAAGGTGGTTTGTCAATCAAGGAGAAGGGGAGGGGCTGACTGTTCTACCATTAAAACATCAATCTTGCAAATTCTGAAGAGTTTAGATTTCAAATCAAAGATTTGTGGGATCATGTGATAAGTGCAAGGATACAGCTAATTACAGCCCATTTTATCAGCTTCCTATTTGTCTAGTTATCTGTATTGGGACCCCCTGCTTCCTAAAGAAGGGGGTAGAGATGAGGACAATGGGTTGAGAAATGAAGGGAAGCTATAATCCCTTTTGTATCTATATTTCCATTGTGCCATTAGTAAAAATGGTTAAGGGACATGATTGCCAGTTGGCTCAAACAGAGGTCGTTGTGATCAATTACCGGAGTCAGCACAAGGAGCGCCTGGGATATCGTCCAATCCGGTACTTCAGAAGACTTTGTTCCTCCATTAAACTAATGATGTGAGGACTAAATGTCAGCAAATGGAAAGCTCAGCTTGCTCAAAATTAATGCTGACGCAGCAATACCGACCCCCATAAAGTGTCAACCTCGTACCTTGCAGTAACGGTTCTCTGCAGCTATTAACAAAGGAGAAGTAAAAGCCATAACAGAAACTTAGATATTGAAAAATTCTCTTTGCACAACTTAGGAAATGTATAATTGTGCGCAGGAATGGAGCAGGCATTATTAAGAAAGAAGGCAAAATAATAGCACTATGATGAACCAATGAAAGAGCGCTGTCACCAGGGATCGGCGGTGCAGATGAGCATCGACATCATTAAAGTGCACCTGTCACCTCAAAACTAACACTAATTTAGGTTCTATTAATGAAATAAACGTTTTTGTAAATATATACATGATGATGACATCAATGATGATTGATATTATAGCTCCTCTAATCAGATCCCTGCTAGATGATGATTTAAGGAATGTGATTGGAGAAGCTATAACGTCAAATCATTATTTAATTGACCCAATTCGGGAAAGAAAAGGCAGGGTGACAAGGAAGATGACAGAGAAACACTGAAACACTGTATAAAGGTACATTTTTTTAAAATACGTATATATTTACAAAAACGTTTATTTCATTAGTACAACCGTAATTAGTATTAGTGTTTTGAGGTGACAGGTGCACTTTAAGATTAAGATTACATTTTATTGCCACTGATATCATATTTGCACCATCACTACTATTCCATGTAACTATTCACTGCATCACAGAGCATAAAACACATTTCACATTACAAGACTTCAGAGTTAAGAATGAGTTCATGATGACCTACTACCTCTGGAACAAAGCTCTTCCTTAACCTAATGTCTGCCAGATGGTAAAAGACAGAACAAATCATGGTTCGGATGATATTTGTCTTGGATAATATTTTGTGCTCTACTCAAACAGCGATTCCAATAAATGTCCTCGACTGAAGTTAACTGGGTACTGTCAATGCATTGGGCTGTTTTATCCACCCTTTGAAAAGCCTTGCGATCAGATGCAAAACAATTTCCATACCATGCTGTATGCAGTATGTGAGAATGCTCGCAATAGTGCACTGATAGAAGTCTACTAATATCTTCGTGCATACTCGTGCTTTCCTCAGGCTCCTTAAGAAATAGAGTCGGTGTTGAGCTTTTTTAACAGTCGTTGACAAATGCAGGGTCCAAGTAAGATCTTTTGATATGTAAACTCCAAGGAACTTGAAACTGTCCACTCACTCTACCTCATCCCCAAGGACAATGGCTGAGGGGGTATCCGTGATCACTTCCTCCTCTAAAGTCTACTACCATCTGTTTTGTCTTTCGTGCATTAAGCAACAGCATGTTTTACAAGTTGTCTGCACATGCACAGTGATGAGTTACATGATTGGAGGTCCTACTACATTGGGTGACATCTGATCATGTAAGTAACCACTGTGCATGTGCGAACAGCGCATGATGACATCAATGCTCACAATTATCGTTTCATAAATTGTGCAAGGTACACTTTTCAATATCTAATTTTCTGTTTAGGCTTTAATTCTCTTTTAAGTGGATAATATCTTCCATTTTCTAAACCATCCTGTTTAATTTTGCACACATCCATAAACAACACTGTTTTTTTTTTATGAATGAAAATATCACATTTGTATAAAATTTCTGCATTTGCACAACTAGCCTGTGTCAGACCCTGAGCTGATAAGCTCACTGGGCTGCACTGATGAAAACAATGATTTGTTTAAGGCACCACAGACTGTGACAGGCTGTATTTCTTTTATAAATACCTCAGTCATAAAGCAGGATGGGGTTGCTAAAGGCAACTGTAAAGAACGAGTAAGAAAAAGAAAACTACTTTTCTCCGAATAAAATTATTGTATTACAGTACTGATCTACTTTATTACTCAGTACATACTAATTAAAGGCAAACACAATAACTGGTGATTATGTCCATTTAATTAGTGTTTTTTGGTTCTTTTTTTTTTTATTGATTAACACAAATTTTTTAAAAACGTTATTTTGGTTAAGGTTCCAATATTCATTTTCTACAGCGCCATGGAGACAGCATTTAAAAGCCTCAGAGAGTCCCGAACTGGCTAACAAAAATAATTCCCTCTCTCTCTCCCGGATTTCTAAATTGCTCTGTCTGTTTTGGTTGACGTTACTATCCACAATCCTCATTCCCATTACACATTCATAAGAACTTTAAACATTAATATCATAACAATGAATATAAGTCGTTTAGAGCAAGTCAGGAAGAATGAAAAGATTTTGCTTGTGTTTCCATGGATACATGGTGCCATTTAACTCCTGCATAGCTGGGAAAAGATGCCAAGATGAAGTAAGGTCACCTGCGGCTCATGGGAAATCATAAAGGATGCTGACTGGATGATATATTTGTTAATGTTAATGAGAAAGAGCTTCTGGCTACAGGACATAGTGAGGGAGACTGTAATAAGTCAATTAATATAGCTGACAAACTAAAAAAGAATTAATTATACATATGACATTTTTTATAACAGTGCAGGGATTTTTTAGAATGAAAATGTTTCCCTGCTCATGCTCAGTTAATATAACATGCATCAGCAGTGGAAAGGTGATTGGGCGAATAAGTTCTAACTAAGAAGTATTTTTCATATTTAAATGTGTTCCCTGACAATTGTGATTTCACTTTGCCTGAAATAATGAGTCACACACATGAAGCTCTTCAGTTCACTGCATTCATTAATGTGTGATCATTTGAATAAGGGGGTGTGGTTAGTTACTAGGTGTGGCCTAATGTGCCAAACATTCTGTGCATAGAAACTTTTGAGATTAAAATCTTTTACTGTGCATCCAGGTGAGGCCCTGCCTTCTCTGCTTTGCTCAGTTGAGCAGGTAAGAAATACAAATCTCTTTCTCCGCTATATATATATATATATATATACACCTTTAAGTATAATATTAGGTGGTGATGATTAGTAGACATGTATGAGGGCCCCATTTGCAGTGTTGGACTGGCCCACTAGGTTAAAAGAGGGGAATATAGAACAATAAGAATATCTTTTGATTAGTTTCCCCTGATCTCTTGTTTCCCAGTGAGCCCCTGATCTCTTATTTCCCAATGAGCCCCTTATCTCTTGCTTCCTGTTGGGCCCGATCTCATTTCCCGGTGGGTCCCTGATCTCTTGTTTCCCGGTGGGCCCCTGATTTCTTGATTGCTGGTGGGCCCCTGATCTCTTGTTTTCTGGTGGCCCCTGATCTCTTGTTTCCTGGTGGACCCCTGATTTCTTGTTTTCTGGTGGCCTCTGATCTCTTGTTTCCTGGAGGGCCTCTGATCTCTTGTTTCCTGGTGTGCCCCTGATCTCTTGTTTCCCGGTGGGTCCCTGATTTCTTGTTTTCTGGTGGCCCCTGATCTTGTTTCCTGGTGGCCCCTGATCTCTTGTTTCCTGGTGGGTCCCTGATCTCTTGTTTTCTGGTGGACCCCTGATTTCTTGTTTTCTGGTGGCCTCTGATCTCTTGTTTCCTGGTGGACCCCTGATTTCTTGTTTTCTGGTGGCCCCTGATCTCTTGTTTTCTGGTGGCCCCTGATCTATTGTTTCCCGGAGGGCTCCTGATCTCTTGTTTCCCAGTGGGTCCCTGATCTCTTGTTTTCTGGTGGCCCCTGATCTCTTGTTTCCTGGTGGACCCCTGATTTCTTGTTTCCTGGTGGCCCCTGATCTCTTGTTTCCTGGCAGATTCCTGATCTCTTGCCTCTTGGGAGCTCCAGGTCTCCAGTCTGACACTGCTCATTTAGCACAATAAATACAGCAGCTGATTTTTTTTTTCATTCTTTCATCTAATAGCTTCTGTGACTTTTTTGACCCTCTCTCCTCCTAAGCATTAGGAGGAAATTAGAAATGTTAGAGAAACTGTGCACTGGGTAAGATTTTCTACACAATGAGATAATAGTATAAAAAAAATTAAAAAAATAATTGTCTAGCTGCTAGCAGGAATTAAGAATGCCAAAATAAAAACACGATATTTTTTAAAGGAAAAAAAAATCAGTTTTTAGATAATGAAATATCAAAAAAAATATTTTTGAGTTTCATTCTCCTTTAAGGCAGAATAAATAAAGGGTAACCCCTAATCAATGAGATAATCGACATCAAACAACTGAATATTAACTGTAATTCATCTATTATCCACTAGGTGGCAGAATGACACTACATAACCAAATAAGCAGCTCTTATAAATCTCTCGAAATTCCTCTAACCTTCAAGTCTCCCTCATTTATTTGTTAAGTCACTGTTATACTGAGCTGTCAACCCTAAAGCTGCAAGACTAAAATGAGACAGATTTGGGGTCTTTGAAGAAAAAGAAAGATGAAAAAAGAGGCATTTAACTCATTCCTTACTCAGTTATTTATTTATGAATGAATGAGATCTGTATGTATTAGAAGGGGGTAGCGTAAGCTTTCTGCATGCACTGGGAAGTCAAAGGTCAAATTCACTTAAGCATTGTAGATGTGAGTGCCCAGGGCAATGCAGTATCTCAGCAGAGGATCTTGGGGACTCTGGTTTTCTACCACAATTCAAAAACCTACTATAGGCCTGGCTCAAGTCCATGTATGTTTAATTGTGCAGGAAAAATTAGATTGTAAACTCCACAGGGACAGGGACTGAGATGAATAGTTAAGCAATAAGTGCAGTGCAGTGGTTCAGTAGTTAGCATGGTTGCCGTGCAGTGCTGGGTTCTGGGTTGAATTCCACCCTGGACTTCATCTGCATGGAGTGTGTATGTTCTCCCTGCACCTGCGGGGGTTTCCTCCAACAATCCAAAAACATACATCTGTGACTAAATAGGGAAACTAGATTGTAAGCTCCATGGTGCAGGGACTGAAGTGACTCTCTCTCTCTCGCTCTGTGCTTGTTTGCATCAATGATCCATAAAATAAGATTGCTAAAAAGAGGAGGCAGGAAGCAGTGCAGGACAAACGAATTGCATCGGTAAGTATACTGAGTCCACCCAAATGAAATCACCCCTAGAATAATGAGCACTTTAGTTCTCCTTTAAATAAAAGCATTGCAGTTACATTAATATGATGTGGAAGTGAATTCTCATCACTTCGGATACCTACGCCCTGATTCTCTACTCCTTATTCACTAAACAGCGGATTCCTATAGTACAATCGCAAGTGCGACAGTAGCCATGTATTGGGCAGTGTGCGATTGTTGTTACCTAGAAAATTCACACCTTTACATGACAATTTTGACTTTAGTCAATAACCCCCTCAGTCTGATCATTTCCATTAAAATCAAAAGAAATAACAGAAAAATAACCAATAAAGAATAGAGGGTCCCCTTCCCATCAAAAATCCTTCCATTAACTGGTTAAAGAGACAATGCTGCTTGTTTTCAAGACTGACTAATGTAACACAGATATACAATAAACGCTGCTCACAGATATACAATAAACGCTGCTCACAGATATACAATAAACGCTGCTTACAGGACCAGCAACACTCATATACAGCACTTGTAAAATTGTTATCTTTGAATTTAAATTTTACTGCTTTCTGCCTGTTTTTATCTTTACTGATAGCAGTCATGTTGTTAAATAGACCTTGACCAGTTCTATTGTTTTCTTTGGTGCTTTAGATCAGTGGTTCTCAACCTTTTTTTTTTTGCCGCGATTCTTTATCTGTGACCGCGACAATTTTAAAGTCGCAACCTTGAAAATATTTCCATAGCAAAGTCGCGACTGCAACAATATTCACATAATCATATGGGAATATTGTTGTAGTCGTGACTTTATTATGGAAATATTGTCACAGTTGCGACTTTAAAACTGTTGTGGTCGCAGATAAAGGGTATCATAAATCCGCAACAATCCCGAGGGGTGTTAAGTGACCCGTGGCAAATTGTCATTACACCCCAAAAGGGGTCGCGACCTCCAGGGTGAGAACCACTGCTTTACATTATTTCAATGCATATTTGGCTCTCGAGGCACACTGTGCCAACCTCTGGTGTAAGTGATCACTGTGCATGCGAGAACTGAGTGTGATGATGCGGACATTCATTTAGACTGCTGATTGCTCTTAGTGGGCGCGGACTAAGCACTGTTAGTGCAGTACACATAGTGCTATTAACCAACCCTTCATGCTTAGAAGAGCCTACTCTATTCCCAAGTCTAATGATCACTTTGAAACTTGTACCAGGAAATGTTTAAACTGTATAATTTTCATTTATTGCTTTAGTTTAGTATCAACTGCAACAATATTACCATAGTAAAGTCATGACTGTGACAGTAGCCGTCTATTGTGACATATATTTAGCTGGTGAATTCAAACTTTTATGCGACAATTTGGACTTTAGCCAATAACTATAGAGTTTTTGGAAGCCCTGATTAAATACATATATGGGGCATATTTGCTAAATTTGGAAAACCATATTGTCATTTTTTTCTGCTTCAATATCCTTTTAACCTCATTTATGAAAATAAAAAAAAAGTATCATTAAAAATCTTTATCAGTAGATATCAAAGAGGTAATAAATTAACATTAATGTCAATGGGACGCTTTAATATTGATACCAATATCCATATAGCCGATTATTACACCAATTTTACAGACTCATCTGCATAGGGAATAACGGATTGTGCCACCCTCATTCTGGCAAAACATTGTATCAGTAAAAAATGTTGGAAAGGGCTTAGTAAATTGCAAAAAAAAATGGGCAAAAACGGTAAAAAGACAGGAAATACGTTTTTTTAACTTTAGTAAATATGCCCCATAGCAATTCTAGAGAGAGATTTTCAGTTTTTAGTGTTATTAATCCATCTAAACCCTATATCCCTTCACTTTTTGCAGACTTAGATGGAGAAACTGTATAACAAGTTCCGAGTCGTTCTAGGTCAATCTTACTGACCCACACATCATTTGGTCGTGACATAACAGTGATTGGGAATTGTTTTGTGTTGAACGGGGTGGAGATGGTTCTGCCCTGCGAAACCCAGGAGTGACTCTATGTTACAGCAAAACTGTCTGTGTCAGCCTGAGATTTCCCCAGTGATTATAACTCAGACTCATTGCTATGGAGAAGATGAACTGTAACTTGTCTCCTTTCCTGTCACAGAGAACGGGTCCGACTGTAATGAGATGACTGCAAATTTTCATCTTACAAAGTAGGGAAACATCTTTGTAGTTATTGACCATTGCGAGGGGTTTATTATAAGACGCAAGTCTGTTTCATTGATGTTTTCTGTGAATTTTGCTGTTTTGATCAGTTTTAAAAATTAAAAATGCAATTGCAAAAAAAAAAAAAAGTCCATTAAAATTGCCTAAACAGTTAAAACATTAAAAAAAAAAACTTTTAATTCGCAAAATATTGAATCTGTAAGTGAACCCTAGTAAAAGGAGATACAGTGGATTGAACACCAGTAATTGTTAGAATGGGGGAACTAAACAAACTGCTGCTTCAGCTTATGGAATGATTGGAGGAAGTGGTAATAGGTACATCCTCCTAGCTGACCATGTGATCACTTAGATTGTAAGCTCTATGGGGCAGGGCCCTCCATTCATTGTTTCAGTCAAGAGTGATTTATTTTCTTGATTATATGCTTGTAATTTACTTCACTCCGCACTTTAGCCTTGTCTGCATTATTACTGGATTGTACAGCGCTGCGTAACCTTGTGGTGCTTTATAAATAAAAATATACATACATACATCACAACAAATATGGAGAACACTACAGGATCTACTGAACACAATTTATTCTGAACAACCTATTTAAAGGGAATGTAAATTAGTACAAATATTTTTGATATTTCATTATTTTTCCTATCACAAACATTTTCCTAACATATTGCAGTTATTATTTTCTTTTTGATTTCCAGCGATTACTTCATGAATTATTGTTCCCAATATCTAATCCTGGAGAAATCTCCTTCACCCAGCATTGAACACTTAACAATTGTTACAACTGTTGTAACCTACTTTGTGAGATAAAGGCAAGCTGTATTTGTTGCCTGGAAATAGATACAATATTTCCTTAATTTAAATAACCAATTGCAACAATTTCACCAAGAATTATATGAAGCATGCTTGGGTGATGATCCCTGGGAGAAGCCAGTGAGTTAAGGAGTTAATAGCTGAAAAGAACTAAACAAAATTGAATTATAAAAATACTTTTTCTGGGCTAAATATTGAAATACTGTAGCTGAAAATTGTATTTTCATTTAGTTCCCCTTTAAAATGTAGGTAACAATCAGGGAAGGTGATTCTTAAGGGTAAATAAACTTTCTGAGCCAAACGGCATTTAGATTGCTGTCTCCCCAGCCTGCACCCCAGAGATCTTTACTCATGGGGTCAGTGAAATAAACATTATTCATTTTGTTTCCTCTGGGCACAAACCTTGGATAAACATGAACATTTTTTAGATTCTTAGGGGGTTATTGACTAAAGTCCAAATTGTCATGTAAAGACATGAATTCTCCAGCTAACGACGGTCGCACACTATCTAATAGACGGCTACTGCCTCTACTTCATTATGGGAATATTGTCACGATTGTGACTTTACTATAGCTATAGTAGACAAACCATGACCCAGGTGGGACTTTACTATGGCAGGGGTAGACAAACCATGATCCAGGTGGGATTTTACTATGGCAGGGGTAGACAAACCATGGCCCTGGTGAGACTTTACTATGGCAGGGGTAGAAAAACCATGGCCCTGATGTGACATTACTATGGCAGGGTAGACAAACCATGGCCCTGGTGTGACATTACTATGGCAGGGGTAGAAAAACCATGGCCCTGGTGTGACATTACTATGGCAGGGGTAGACAAACCATGGCC
>WMED01019721.1:0-12349 GCA_019650415.1 Pipa parva
TATCTGCCCCACTGTCACTCCTTACCTCTCCCCTCTATTCTTGGACTGCTTTCCATGTGCAGATACACTAGTGCTGAGTTTTCATCTTTGCAGTTGTGATGGGGGTGGGGCCAAGATGTATCCCCGCCCACCCCTGCGCTCTGCAGCCAAGTAGTCCCTACCCATATTCAAGCCAGTGAGCGGGTAGTACTGAGCCTGTGCGAGGAGCTGGTGCTCGGCGCTCCTCACTGAGCACAATGACTGCTGCGGGTGCCAGCCAGGTGGCCTGCACATGGTGGCGGGCCCAAACCAGGCCCCCCATGTGGCAATTTGGCCGGGCCCCTGACGCCAATACCAGTAGTACTGGCCTATCGGCGGCCCTGACTGCACCAGTCAATGGCTTTTGATAGTATCTCTCTAGATACCATCAATTACAGCTGAATGCCATAATATTGCTAATGCTCCAGTAATGTTAGGACAACAATAATATATAATATTTTGTTACATTTAAAGCACCAGTAACATAAAAAAAAAAAAAAAAAAAGAAAATTTCAATATACATTGGCATGGAATTGATTCCTACGCAGTGAAAGTAAAATGTTATCTTTGAATTTCCTGAGTTTTATTGTTTTGTTTTCATTGTTGGTTGCAGCTGTCTTTTATAGATTTGGCTATCTAAAGATCCTCACAAAACAATGAACAGAATGGATTTTTTGACACAACAGATAAACGATGGCAGCAACCATGAAAGTGTAATAACAAACACAAAGCAATACAAAACAAGAATTCTATCTCAGCAATAATATGCTTAAAAGTACCATGTAGGAACAACTGCTATTCCAGGATGTTTATACTTTTAGTTGTACTGGTCCTTTGGAGCAATAAACAGTGCGGTAATCCTACACTGTGTTTCAAAAGTGACTTTATCATTAAAGGGTTAAGACTGAAGGAAAATAATATGGTATTCATAGTTAATTACATCAGGAGGAATTCTATCGTTTTCTCTATATTTCATCATTTCCCACATTTTATAAATTAGCAAGTGAGAATCTGCCCACATTACACCAACACAGAGGAGACAAACATATATTTGAAAGTAATTTAGCACCTGGATTCTTGGCTAATAAAGACGTTCTGATATTAAGATTCAGCAGTAAGTTTTCCATCAGTGCCAATTAATTTGCATGAAATATATTAGCAAGTCTTAAAAAAGAATGGATTTTTTTTGCAGTTGCATGTGTCAGTAACACCATGAAATGCTGGAACAACTTTTCTTGCAAATAATACAGTGTGAAAATTCATACTAGGTACATCTTAAAAGTGTGAAATAAAAATATAAATATATTGGGTAGGAGATTCATGTCAAAATACCCCTTGGATTGGTCACGCTTCGAAGAATTAGTATTAAAAATAGATATTTCTAGAAAAAAAAAACTTCATCAAACTTAGCTTTACCTGCAACTGAGTATTTTGTTGATATGCTCACACTATCAAAACATGCATTGATCAGTAGCATGTGTGGATCAGCTGATATTATGGTATTAAGTGTCATTTTATGCCAGGAATATGTATATATGACTTGCTAATTCTTTATCAAAATTATTATTTTTTTATCTAGCTGATGTTAGAAATGAATTGCTCAATTTTATTGTGTTGTTTGTTTGATATTTGAAAGACAGAAATCCAGCACAAACAACAAATAGGGAAGTTTATGAACAGGGGCAATTATGTTCAGAGGTCTAGTAAGCCATACCAACCAGAGGCTGGCTTTCATTATTCTAGCTCAGCGGTCGGAAACTGTGGCTCACGAGCCACATTTGGCTCTTTGGCTGCATTGTGCGGCTCTGAGCTAGTTTAACACCCACCTGCCCATTACCTTTGACGTTTCTTTTGATGGGACGTCAGAAGGTCATGTGATTGGGACTGTATACACTCCTCCCCCTTTGCAGCTCCAGGAGCAATTTGCAACGGTGGAAGAGGGAGAGAAATGGCTCTCTCCTCTGCGAAGATTGCCGACCCCTGTTCTAAGCTCATCTATACTGATGAGATGGTTGGTTACTATGGGTTCCTATACCTCTGTACATATTTGCCCCTGTTAATTATATAGCAAAGAAGCAAACTGTATTGTACACAGTTTTTTGTATAGTATGGTCAAGGACAGTTTTAGAGAAACTGGGGTCTGGGAAAAGTAAGGGAGCTCACCCAGTATTGCCCCTCCCAACTCCAAGGGGGCCCCCCACAGTGTTACAAAGCTCTTTTGTCCTTTGTGCACTGTGCTTCTGCAGAATTGAAAAGCTCTATTCTGAGTACTGCAGGAGAATAGAGCTTCGTAACGCTGTGGGGGGGGTATTGGGGGGGTGGGGGGGTGCCCTTGCCCTTTCAGTTGGGAGGGGCAATTTCCCAGTTTGCCTCACCCAAATGGCAGCCCTGAGTCAGTCCGACAATAGGAACCCTTCCTAACCTGCTGAATACCTGTATATGGGGAGTTCATACGAGTTTGGACTGTTTACCTGACTGTCTGGACTTTCATGAATAAGATACTACTATTAATAATAATAATAATAATAATAATAATAATAATAATAATAAATATGTTTAGAATTTTTACCTTATTGAACTTTTATATCAGTTCACTTTGAGTGCAACGTTTATTTTATTGCAGGTAACAATTTTCTAGATTTTTTTTTCATTTATTATTTTTGTCTTTTATTTTTAATTAATTATTTAACCTTACATGGACCTTTGTTGTTTACATTTAAACAGCCCTCTGGTTGTCAGGGTCAGTTAGTAAATAGTCAGATGTGTTCCTGTTTTATGTATTTGAGTCATTTTCAGCACTTTTTTCAAAAAAACTTTCTGATGTGTTCATCAAACAACATCAATCCCTTCCAACATAATATTGTAACCTATAACTTGTATCTTTCCAACAAGAAACATTCATTTTAACTAAAAACATTAACTGAAAAGTAAGTGAAGACCAATAAAATATGTTGGCAGATTGTAGAAGAATTTGCACTATACTATGATAAACTGTATAATCGAGGAAAAGATTCCACAGGTCTAACAACTACCTAAGACAAAAGAAGAACAGAAAAAAAAACACGTAAACATTCCTACCATGGCACCTGAAATAGAAGAAGACAATTAAGCATTGCATCCTCACAAACCACTAGAGCCATATGGCTTCACAATATCATATTAGAAAGCCTTCTAACATCTTTTGACCTCAACTACAAAAAATGTTTATATGAACTTTCAACACAGGGACTTCCAACAAAACTGTTTTATGTAACAACTATCCGTGAACAAAAAGAAAGAAGCATAAATAAGTCTGAAATTACAGACTGATAGCACTGCTTAACACAAATATCAAGATATATGCCAAAATGTTTTTTGTCCCAGCTTCAATAACTCCTTCCGTGTACCCAGATCAAGTGGCTTTCTCTTTGCCAAAGAAAATCTACAGATGCAGACAGTAGAGAGATTTACTTAATTCAAATCATCCACCAACAAAAGAGATTCACACTCCTTCTTTCATGATTGCAGTCAAGGGAGGACGCATTGATGACGTCACGCTCTCCCATGTGACAATTAGGAAATGCCGGCGCAGGGCTTCACAGGGAGAGCGGCAGAAGAGGAGAACGCAGCTGAATAGGATCTGCATCAACAGGACATGGAAGAGTCGGCAGCACAGAAAGAAGATGGCCTCCCAAACAAGGATGTGCTGGATAGCACTTCTATACAGGTAAGAAAATTGATTTTACAGCCAAAATTGAAAATTAAATGGATTTAATAAAAGCTAGTAATTAGTATATACTAACACATGCATGTTATTCAATTTTGGCCAGAGTGTCCCTTTAAGATAAAAGCAGTAACATCATGGAATACCCTGGAATATACATTAAAAAGGATTCATTCCAAGAAAATCATAAAATAAGAGGTTAGTAATGATAATACACATCTAAGAAAATTGATTTATTGCTATTTGGGGGCTGCATAGATTTTCTAACAGTCATTTTCCACTAGATTATTCATAATTTTCCTGGTGGACATACTCTGTTCTTTGCCTCTTTGAATATACAGACCAGAGAAAGGCTTCTACTAAGTTTTGCTTTTTCCCTTTGCTTAGTAGCCAACATGTAGTTTATATTTTTCCAGGGATCTGTATGCTCAGACCTTGGTTTTTTTTGGCCATTTGTGAATTTAAAAAGTAAATTGGAACGGTCTTACTTTATAAATCTGCCTTTCATTATGTATTTTCTCTATCTGATTATGTTTGTTTTTTTTTAACTTTTACCACTTTTTTTATGTATTTTAAATGACAAAAGTACTTCCTCTTAACTATGTTCGATATACACCCTTTTGAACATTCATGGTCTTTTACCCTTTAGGATGGGCTAGTACTTAAAGATTACTTTTTTCTAATATGTAACGTGTGCTTCATAATTAGATATAAAGGGAGTACATGTGATCTTTTTTTTTTCACCCACCTTTAAGAGTCCCCTATTAATATTTCTACCACCTAACAAGTAGTAATGAATGGGGTATAATTATACCCGATTTGTGAAAATTTTGTACCATCATTACTCCCTGTCCTTTAATCAGAAATATTTTTTGTGATCCTCCTGGCCTTTACAAATTGGCTTTCTGGCAACCCTTTATTAACCGTGGGGGGTGAATACTGCATTTTACCAAGAAATTGTTACAATCAGTAATTATGGTATATTAATTAGGCTGGTATTTCCCCTGTCATTTAAATCTCCACATCTCTATTCATTTTTGAGAATTAAATTAGGATGTGAATTTGATAGATGTTTGGTGTTGATGAATGTCAATAAAATTGTCATTTTATTGTCATTACCTTTCCAAACAAGTAAGATATCATCCACACATGCTGGGAAGAAGAAATCTTGATATACTATTTCACAGGGCTTGCTTCCCAGTGAATCAGGAAATTGTTTCCATTGTCTTAATTGCCATCATTTACAACAGTTATTTTGAATTTGTTGAATACATTTGCATAATCTTACTACAATATATGAAAAAAAAAAAAAACCATCAGCCTCATTTTGACTGCCAAAGTCATGTAAATGACAAGCTATTTAAGTGCCAAACCTTTTTCTTGCTGCTTGGAGCTTCCAAATGGTTCCTCTTCATTAAAATGCAAACATCTGTGAACTGGCCAGACAGCTTGAAGATGAAAGTAAATCTGAAGTGACCTTCATCTATGCCGAACACAAAGAAAATTGCTAAAAGGTTTTCCATTCTGTCACACAAGTAAAATTATGGAAAACCCAAGGCTATCATTTACTACCAAACTGTGACTCATATTTTGTCTGTGTCATTTAAGTGATCTATTTAAATTATCAACAGGTGTTTTAAAGATTTATTTTAGTAATTATTTTCTCCTATAGAAAACACAACAATGCAACTTTTCCTACGTTAATTCTAAATGAGGCTGATCTTGAATAATTCTTTAGACACAAAATTTTTGTGGGATATTTATAAAGCTTTTACATTGATTTTTATGGGATCAAAAACATCAGCATTATATTTTTAAATAGAACGCTGGCTGGCATAATTTAAAAAAAAAACAAACACACACTTTTTTTCCCAGTGTTAAGTGCTCAAAATAAAACTTTTTGACTTTTATACATTTACCTCCTTACCTTTAAATGGTTAAAAAAGTGTCATATCATTAAATGCATGTCATTTCAAAGCATATAATTTTAACACTTAGTAAGCGCATAGCAATGTTGGTTGTTTATCCCTTCACTCTATAGCGGGTGAAATTATATAAAAACAGAACTAGACTGCTTTTCTGCAATTATCATGATGTGATGGATGGACCCAAATCTGCCCACAATTATCTTTTTTCCTGTTCTAATTCACAAGTTCTCCCACTTATCAAAAACACCCAATATTGTCAGGGTTGTCTAAATAAAAAATACTCTCTTTATGCTCCTAGTCTTTACACATTCCTGTAACATTTGTTCTACTACAGTTTACACCTTAAACATTGGATATTTATAAAGGTTTCTGTTGATTTATATAGGATCTAAAGCAACTTTTTTGAGGTGAAAAAAAATGAATCAATAAGTAACCTTCAGTGTTGATAAAAACTATTTTTAATAGGTGATACTGGTGTAATTAAAAAAAAAACTATTTCTCCAGTGTTAAGAGGTCAAATACCTTTTCAAATTTTCTATACATCCCCTTTAAAGAGCAATTGAAGATACACCAGTTGTGTCATCCCTATAGTTTGACCTGGGTCAATTAGCAGCATGTTTTTCTAAGTAGCAAAAGTGATTCAAAGTCAATGATGCAAAATTCTAGAATTTGCTATAATTTACACCAGTAATTGGCCCAGGTTGGAGGAACCATTAACTTAATTGAGGAGTATTTATAGACAACAGTATAAACTGTAGCAAACTTGTCCAATTGATAAACAGAATCAAGAAAGGAAAATGATTCAACAAAGTGCTACTAAATGAATAATAGGACTGAAGAAATAGTTTCATTCTGCAAGTTTTATTTAAATCAGAAAAATGTTAATGCCATTGCAATTGGCAAAATCCTGATACTGAGCAGAATTTTTGATTGTTCATCCACTCAGTGGGGTAGGAGATGAGGCTTAAAGTCAAAACACATAATTGTGTGAAATTTATAAAGCTTGAAAAAGTCGATTTTGACCTTCTCAAGTTTTATCGATTTAAACTACAGGTGCCCGATCTAAAAATATTGATCAAAACTTTTCGATCAAGTTTTTCAACTGGATTTTTCTATGGAAAGGTAGCCATACTACCAATGTAAAAAACTCAAATAAAAAAATTTGATTGAGCTTTTCACATTACTAGTATGGCTACCTTTTCGATCATTATTTTTCGATCAGGCACCTGTTTTTTACATCAATAAAACTTGAGAAGGTCAAAATCGTCTTTCTTGAGATTTATAAATTTCGCTCAAGAATGGATAATATCATTACACCTTTGCTTTTGAGGCAAAATTGTTTTCTCAGCTATATGAGGCTTGACAGTCAGATGGTTTATAGAATTTGGATGAGCTAAAGCAACAGCAGATGCTAAACATCATTTTAGCAATAGAAAAGTAGTTTGAGCCAAATAATACAAGAAAACCTTTTAATTAAGCAATCATAAAAATTGGAGAAGCCAATATAACACTGGGAAATTCTATTATTTAGAACATGATGCTATCGAAGAACTGTATTTAGCAACCAAGATGCAATAAAACTGCTTATTTGAACAATAGAATTCTTAGAATGCATAAAACATTTTTAAACTTGATTTTAAACTTCTGTATTAATGAAAAAGCTCACTGAAAGTTGATGGGAAAAATGAATTAAAGCTCTATATACAATAAATGTAAAGTTTTATATCTATAAACAATGATTTAGTAAACCTTCCTTGCTATACTAGTTTTTGTTGCCGTCTATACAATTATTATAGTCTCTTTCTACATTTATATAACAAAGAGCAAAATATTATGGTTCAGTCAGAGAAGTATTAATCACTAGTCAGTGGTCAGTCCTTAATCACCAATCCAGATAGACACACATGTGGGGGTTATTCACTAAAGTCCAAATTGTTGCATATATGTGCGAATTCACTAGATAAAGACAGTCGCAATAGGCTGCTACTGTCGCAGTCATGTCTTTATAATGAGAATATTGTTGCAGTCGCGACTTTATTATGGGAAAATTGTCGCAACTTTACAATGGGAACATTGTAGCGGATTTGCTATGGGAATCCACTGTTTGTGAATTTGACAGTTGAATTTGCACCGTAGTGAATAACCCCCACAGTCCTAGATCTTCTCCTTCATCAGCTTCATATTGTGACTTTCCATATTAAACTTGACATACAGTGGGCTTTAAAATGCATCACAAATTGGCATGCTTACAAAAAGCCAAAAACACAGTCTAATACCCTTAATACTTTCTTAGTTGTACTTTCATACTCTGACAAGATGGTGCAGCCTGCCCAATTTGCAGCAAAAATCATGCAAAAATTAGGCAACAATGCTGACCCCGAAAAACACATGCATACAAAGAAACGTTAGGCAACACAACAATACAACTAGCAATGCAGCAATTTAATTTCACATAGCTGAAATGAAGCTTTAAATCAGAAGTTTCCAAATTAACTGACAAGGAGGCAGATCTAGAGGATATAATACAATAATCAAATGTATAGAATTTCAAGGGCAATTGGACCAAATTTTCTTCTTATATAGAAGAATTTACTTGATACATCCTCACTGCATTTTTTAAATAAAAATTACATCTGTCAAAAGTTGAGGCAATTTGGCACTTACAGAAGACTCTACCATGAAATTCTAGTTTTAAAAATGGCAAACGTCCCTAGAAAAGTTTTTAAAGGATAGTTTGACCCGAGACTTCTAATCATTTGACTATCCTATATAGTGGTCATGGAAGGGAAAAATTCCTGGGAAAACAAGTTGAAACAACAACCAAACCCAAATTGAGGCAACAGCAATCTAAGGGAAGTTTATGTTACAAAATGGAAAAAGAAACACTATGGGGAAAATACATCAAGTGGTGTTATCGTAATGGTTAAAACAAGCGTTAAAGTTAACTGCAGTTTATTATTAAAAGTGCACTTAATGATAATATATACTTCTGTATAAATATGTTAGCAATTTGCATCCTTACACTAATCACTGATTTTGTAAAAAATGTTAGCAATATGTTATAAAATTACTGTTTGTGTTCTTTTTATAGCTTAGTGACTTAAAGGCATTCTCAGCTTCATGCATTGACAAATTTAGTGAAAAAAAAACAACACACAAAATGAATAAATACTGTAAACAGGATTAACCTTACAAATAATTCTTTATACAGTATATGAGTGCAGAAATTGCATGACCCCACATCCCATTTCCAAAGCAGAAAAGGTGGCATTTGCAAAAATAATGACATTTGTTAATAACTCAAAGGAAGAATATGACAAGAAATGGATTTTGTGGATTCATAGTTAAGGCAAACAATCTTCAGGCTGAAAGTTACACATGATGTGACCACTATGGCAGGGACTTAGGACTATGGCTTTGCTTCACCCTGTGCTCAGTGTGGTACACACATGAAGGGAGAAGCTGAATTTCAGCTTAAGGAGAAGGTTAAACAGCAGTGCATGAGTCTTTTTTTCTGTGAAATGCTGTACTCGGGAAGATGCAGGGTAAGAGCTTTTCCTGTCAAAATGGGGTTACTTAGTTAAGTGCAGGCCTGAGGCTTCTCAAAGATTATCTTTGAAGAATTGTGCCCACAATGCATGACAATGGTAGAACATTTGCTTGTTTTGGTTAAACAATTCTATCTTTTTCAAGTTTATTTGCATTGGTTTTCTCTTTGTGTTATTTTTCATGATCATGATGCTTATTCCCCCCCTTTTCTTCTTCTCCCCATTATATACGATGGATATTAGGTTAAGCATTCAATGGGACATTTAGGTTTATTTCATTGAATATGATTTGTGAGGGGACTCGGGGGAGATATTTTGCCCGAATAATAATCACTGGAGGTCAGTCCAGGTTTTATAGATTACCCCAGCTGCAGGCTAGAGCATAGTTTAAAAGGCTGTTGGGAAGAGTCATTTGGATGTGGTTGGTATTGGTAAATTGGGAATCTGTTTGCGTGGCTGGTGCTGTGAATCCCTGTGAGAGAAACAGAGACTTGTGGATAAAGATCCTGTTATAAGACTCTGGCTGTACAGTACAGTACATTGAAATCCCAAGGAGATAACCCAGGAGAATGGAAGGTATTCTCTGTTTGTTTTCTACCTAGAACAGTGGTTCTCAACCTGTGGGTCACGACCCCATTTGGGGTCGAATGATGATTTGCTTGGGGTCGCCTAAGACCATTGGAAATATAAGGATTAAATGGGGTTGCCCAATAATAATTAATAAATGGGGAATCACGGGGAATTATACTAAAGGGTCACAGCAATAAAAAGGTTGAGAACCACTGACCTAGAACCATATGAGTTGCAGTTACCCACTGTTTAGCTGTATAGTGACCAAGGGTTTGGACTCTGAAAGCTGTGTTTGAATTTGCTTTGTTTTGCCAAGAAAGGCAAGTTTCAGTTCACTTTTGAAATAAATGCTTAAATGTTAATTGGTATTGTTGAGTACGGCTTTGGTAATGTGATATATTTGTCTTATTCCTCAGCCCATCAGGGTTTTGTGTCCTTAACTCACAGTAATGAACACTCCCCAGATCTATACAACACATTCCTTTTTGAGACAAACTGAAAGACACTGCATGACTTGAAGATAGATATTTGCCTATGAAACATTTCCATGCTGGCACAGTATCTTGTTTGCAAAAACAAAAAAAGCTGATTAACAAGATGTGGGATATTTTGATCTATAGGGCATCATAACAAAATGTGTGATTGCCCCCTAATTCAACAACGAATGTGTACACGTGACACAGCCTATTAAAAATATTCTGTATATCCAATATTACTCAAAGTAGACTACGAAAATATATTACCACTGCAGTGAAAATGTAATACAAAACTACCTACTGGTTTATGATAGATTAGACAGGTTGACCTGACTGTGAAATTCTTCCTCCCTGACTGTGTTGTATATTTTTAAAATGAATAGCATTCAAATGTAGTCATATTGCGAACAATTCATAGGAATGCTGTTTAAACTAAATGAAATCAGTAGCCTAAAAAATGACCTGCCCAGACTTTTGTTGGCCATTCTTAGTTGAGTGATGCACCTGTCAAAATTGCCTGGGAGCACCTTACATCACAATGACAGGGATAGACAGACAGAACCTAAGTGACGAATAGACTCGCTTACAAGAATCAGAAGGAAAAGGAAGTAACATTTTAACAAGCTAGCATATATCCAGTTTCGGTATAATTTCGGTGCTTACATTTTCCATACAAATGTACAGCATGCAGGACACTACTTATTTCCATAACATAAACAAAATTCTAATGAATCTATCAGAGACAGATCATTGAATTATATGCAGTTGTTCCTTTTCATAGTTTATTTAAAAAAAATTAATATGAATCATCTTAAGTAACCACCGGTGTATTTCCACTTCTATACCACTAATCAGTATTTAATTTAGAACAGTGATGCCCAACATTTTTTGGCCTGGGGGCCATATAAATTTGGGACAAAAGTGTTGTGGGCTGCTTCAAAGTCGCAACTTGTAAAGTTGTGACCATGACAAATTTTTAAGTTACAACTGCGACAATTTTCCATAGTAAAGTTGCAACTGTGACAATATTCTCATTATGAAAACGCGACTGTCATAGTAGCAGTCTATTGCAACTGTCTTTAGCTGGCGAATACACACTTATACGCAACAATTCGGAATTTGGACCGCGGGCCGTAGGTTGGACATCACTGATTTAGAAAAACTAACGTTTACGGAAACCCAAACATTTTTGTCATGTAATTTTGTTGAATTACTTAATACATTGGCCTACATCCATGTTGGAGATCTGCAGAAAGGTTTATGACAAGACAAGTGTTTGATATTTACTGCTTTATAGGACAACGGGAAGATGTATAGAGACATTTCTCACAATCTCTTTCTTTGAAGTTACCCCTTCTTAATGTTTACCTTCAGAAGTTGTAAGCAAACGCTCTATCAACCCCCATACAAAAAATATTGTCACCGCTGACATTTTATAGTAATGGCATAAAAAAGCAGCAGCATCCAACATTAAACTCTTAACAGAAACAGGATCATTATGGTAATGTAACAAACACTGCAAAGCAATATAAGTGTCATAAACAGTGAGAGAAATTGAGATAATGGTACCTGAAGGGATCACTATCAGCAAAAAAAATGTGGATTTGTTAGTGATTTATACCAATGTATGCATTAAGCAAAGCAGTATTGAATATGAACAATTTCATTTTAATAATATAAGTACAGTTCTTGATGTAAGACATAAGTCAAAAGGCAGACATATTAGTAGGATAAGGAATAAACCATACAGTACAATAGAAAACAAGGTATTTTTTTCTCACCAGTGTAATAATAGTCATCAGATCGCACCAGACAAACGAGAAACCATTCATTTTACTTTGAGGGTAACTTTTTCCACTAACTATCCACATTTAGGGGGTTATTCACTAAGGTGCGAATTCGACTATCAAATTCGCAAACCGCGGATTCCCATAGTAAATCTCACCCATTGTAAAGTTGCGACAATTTTTTTATGTTAATATTGAGACAATTTTGTCTGCTACATAGCAGATTAATTTGTTCACACACCTTCTGGAGAAAGTCTAGACTTTTTACACCGGGGGCCAGTTCACAGTCCCTCAGACCAACGGAGGGCCGGACTTTAAA
>WMED01019722.1:0-11309 GCA_019650415.1 Pipa parva
AAAGTGTTCCACCACTCCCACTTATTGAAGTCCTTCATCCATCACAAGTCATGCAACCAATTATGTACGTTGATCAAAACAAAGAGGTAGTTGTTTGCTTTTCTGATAAACTGGACATTGGCAAAAAACTGACATTCTTATATGAAACTGTATCACCACTCCCTCTCTTTGAAGTTCTTTGTCCACCAAAAGTCTTGCAACCAAATCTATATAATTATAAAATTAGAGAGGATGTAGTAGTTTGCTTTTTTGACAAGCTAAACATTGGAAAGAAATTAACTTTCTTCTATAAAATCCCTCAAAATGAAGTTGCTTATTCATCACCTATCTTGCAACCAACTAATACCCTTCATGATGAACAAAACAAAAACAAAATAGTTGTTCGCTTTTTAGATAAAATAAATATTGGAAACCAACTGAATTTTTTTTATGAAAGGAAACCAAGTCTTAAAAAAGATAATTATTTTCCTCAATTCTTGCAAACAAACAAGAAACTTCAAGGTGATCAAGACAACAAAATAGTTGTCCGCTTTTCTGACAAAATGGAAATTGGAAAAAAAATAATGTTATTTTTGGACAATAAAAAAGAAGAGCTTAATTCTAGTCAAAACATATCTAATGGTAAAATAACCATTAATATACCTGCTTCAGGAGAAACAGACACTGATTTAGATATCTGCACAAACAATTTGCCTAAACCTTCAGGAGGAATCATGTTAGACAGTTCAGCAGCATACTTTGTTAAAAGGAAAAGAGTTTTTGATACTTTCAGTGTTTCTGAAGTGTAGCCATTTTAAACTGAAACAATTTTCTATAGAAAGAAGTAATGAGATTACAATACTACATTTTACATTTGAAAAAGTTTTTTATTATATTATAGGGACAGTTCATATGAGAAAGATTATTATGCCCATGTACCTATATACACAATGCAAGCAAAAGTTTGCACTTAGATATATACATATATTTTTTAAATCTTTCATTTTGAATTTTTCAAGTAAAAATTGGAATTTTCTGAATCACATTTAAAAATAATGATTCAGAGACGTAGGGGATTATTGACTAAAGTGAGAATTTGTTGAATTCTCAAACAGCGGATTCCCATAGCAAATTTTTTTTGAGGGTGAAAACTTTTTTTGACCCTGTAAAAGTGGGAATTGAAATGAAAACTGATTGCAAAACTGGGTCAAAGTAATCAAAAAGGTCTAAATAGTTTTAGTAAATATCTCCTAATTTAAGTGTATATGAGAGGGCCTGTGTTAAAGTTACAAATAATATTTTTTGTATCATGGCAATTATAAATTGTTTTATATTTTTGTGTCATTTTATTTTTTAACCTCATTTTTCTGTACAAATATTAATGACAGTTACTAATTTGTACTGATTTATTTTTAATATTTTTACCCAAATGCCATGTTTTATAAAATTTTATTTTATTTGAATTATGTGTGGAATTGTATTTCTTCAGATTTGTTGAACTGTCAGTTATTGGTTTATTTGTTCAGACATAGAACTATCATTGCCATAATGATTTAATAATTTTTACATTTATGACTTGCCATGTATACTTAATATTAAGTTTTTAGATATGCAATGTATAAAAATGCAAGCAATATAGTAAAAAAAAAATGTGAATAGTACAAAGAAGCCAGGATTAGGAAGGCTGTGCAGTTTTATGAACTACTTTGTATGTGTATGCACAGATAATTCAGCTCTTCATCAAACGTTGGAGTCTGTTGAAGTAGCAAATTGGGCAAGGCGTACTGTGTTGCAGTCACCAGTTTTAATTTGATACATCAATGGTGAATTAGGGTGTTGATGGCAGAATTCCTACTGTCCAATCAAGTCTGATACCATTTGCTTCTTCTCAATGGGAATCCACTGCTTAGTGAATAAAAAGTAGAGCATTCACTAGTGTCTGAGCATCGAAACCCAAAGTGACAGGAATAAACTTCAATGGCCACATTCTCACTTTTATGATTAAGCTTTGTAATCTTCATATTCATGAATAGGATTATTTACATTTTATTGAATATTAAATTGCATTATTTTAGAAATAGGGGAAAAATCAACATCTGAAATCATGCAGTCATGTTCACTAGACACTAGATTTTGTACCTGCAAAAAATTCTAGAAACTAAAGTACTAAGGTAACAAAGGCAAAAAAGATAAACATTTCTTTAGCAAAGCTTAATTAATAGAGCTCTATATAGCCTTTATATTTTTATAACAATTTATGTTGTTGTTGAAGTTAATTAATCTTACTACTGGTATCAGTCAAACAGAAAATTATTGGTCACATTTGGAAAAATAAGCTGCTTTCCAATCAGTGACACATAAATGTGTCAATAAAGCAAATCCCATATTGTCCCATATCAAAAACTGTAATCTTGAATAAACATAGTAAGAAATAATTAAAGGAGAACTAAAGCTTGTTAGTACCAGGGGTAATCCTTAAGGGATGTGGGGGCAGCAAAGAATTGAAGGGGGTTGTGGGGGAAGCACAGTATGGGATGAGGTTGTGGGGGATGTACAGTATGGGAGGGGATGCTTTGGGGGCACCACAGTAAGGGAGAGGGTGTGGGGACAGCCTTGTGTGGGAGTGGAAATGTAGATGTGGCACAATATGGGGGTTTGTGGAGGCAGAGCAGTATGGGGCATGCAGGGTGTTGTGGTGGCAGCACAGTAAGGGGAATGGGGGGTTGAAGAGCAGCATAGTATTTTAGGTTATTTATCAATGTCATTTTGATTTATATATTATTTTATTTTTGTTATTTTCTTCTGTTTGTTGTATTCTGATGTTGTAACAGGTAAAATTAAAAAAAAAGATTAAAACTTTTAAAAGTTTCTAAGCTGTTATGTTTTGCGGCTCCAGACTACTTTTCTGTAGGAGGCAAAATAGCTCTTTTGATAGTAAAGTTTGCTGACCCTTGGCCTAGGGCACCATTAAACCTTGTCCCAGCACTGGCAGCATGCCTTGCTCTCAGCACCACATAATATCTTATCTACTGCTGCACCCTTTGATCCACCTGTGGTCATCATCTAGAGTGTTTATTCAATTAGCACACGTTTGACTCATTTTGTGACATCACCAATTTAGGACCCCTCCTGAGGTTTTGTAAGTCTTTGTAGTGAAAGGGCTTAGCGCCTCATTGACTTAAAGGCCAACTAGTCACATATAGCTCTGAATTTGCATCTATTTGCCACTTCCCCATGTTCGCTTATTGAGAAAACTCTGCGATATGGTGAATCTGATAGTCGTATTGATCACTTTGCGTGCTTGTGCACAGGCACTTCTACTACTGAAAGAGCACCAGAGTATGTCAAATTTGGAGCAAATGTAACTAGCTATAATGCTCTGAATTCACCACTTCAGAATGGCGAATTGGGGGGTTGATGGCAGGGCTCCGATGTCGCATAAGGTGGCTATTTCACAAAATTAGTCTACTAATAAGGACAAGGTTACATAGAAATAGATGTATTATTCACTTATATACAGTTAGTGGAATATGGTCACTGCACTTCACTGGAGGAATTCACATCACTGCATCAATTTGCATTCTACTTCTATTCAACTGACTTTGCCACACTATGCATACAACTGCATCTGTAGCAGTCCATCTGTTTGACAAAACTATCAGTAGCATCATCAAAAGGAGAAGTGAATTTGGGTCAATTTTTGAAATGAAATGTGACTCGAATAATAGCATAGTGACTTTCATAAGGTGAATTCATTCTTTAGTCAATGAGGCTCTTCTAGTCTAGGGAATCCACCAAACTGGTGAAGGGATCCCATCTGCAAGTAGGATCAACTGTTAAGCCTACATAAGAATGCCCTTAGATACCCCTTAAGAGGAGGCTGGGTAACTTGGTAAGGGATACTGTACAGGATAACAACTGGGTAACATGCTTTTAGGTTGTGTTGCTGTTTAATAAACTGTTTCTTTATTTTTAAAAAGAACCACTGGCATCCAGTTAATTTATTTTATTGCACTACATCTAGAATGAGCAAAGAAAATGAAACAGGGGAGGGAACTAGTTTCTTTTTAAAGGTACACTACACATACTTGATGTAAATGCACCAAGACCATTGTTTACTTTCATTTTAATTAACATAAAAAAACTGTTTACAAGGATAGAGCATGTTTTGTGTTGTCAAAGCAACTGAAAAACCTAGGTAGAGCTCAATTACGTTTACTACTTTCAGTCCTATTTTTGTGCCTTATGTTTTGTTGCTAAAATACACTTAGATTCAGATAAAAGTAAAAGTACACCATACTACAAAATGTATCTTTATTATTTGTTCACTAATCATTCCAGACAGCCAGGGTAGCAGACAAGTTAGTGGGTATAACTCTCTAGCAGGGAGTTACTTATCATATATAACTGGCTGGTACACTGCTGCAAGTCAGCTCTAGTATTAGCAAAGACACTGTAGTGCTTTTTTTATTAGGGCTATAAGAAACTGAAAAAGTCAATTAAAAGTATGCCAACTAATGACAGTCCTGTTAACTATGGGAAATATTTAGGGCTGCCACGAGAAGTTAAGAGCCACAAAACAACCCGACAAATGGAGTCCCTCCAGGGGTGGAATTTTTGGGGAGGCCGACCCCGTGGCACGATTGGCACCTGAGTCCCCTCTCCCCGTAGTACAGTGTTGCCAACCTAGCGACTTTATTGCTATATTTAGAGACTTTTATGACCCCCCTAGCAACTGCTTTTTATTTTACAAAGGTATTAGCGACAATTTTAGCGACTTTTTCTTGTGGTATTGGAAACTTTTGGAGACTCCATGTGAAGCACCAATCGTTACTGTCCTCAGCCCACCCCAAAGCACTGACAGCCAGTTAGTCTCACAGTAGCAGCCTACCCATTGCAGTTTGAGAAGAATAGAGAGCCACCCCTCTCCAGTGTTGCCAACTAAGCAACTTTTATGACCCCTCCAATGACTTTTTTTTAAAAAAGTGACTAGCGACAAATCTAGCAACTTTCTCTGGTGTAATGTAATGTAATAGCAAATCCGCGACCACAACAATTCCCCCATTGTAAAGTCGCGACCATGACAATTTCTAAAGTTGCAACTGCGGCAATATTTGCATTATAAAGACGCGAAATGCAAATGTCCAATTATGCAAATTAGGCTATGACATCATATAGCGACTTCAAGCGAGTTTTAGGACAGCCAATAGCTTACTTTTATTTCTGAGGAGTTGGCAACAGTGCTATAGTAAACTACAAGGGTTGTAATGGTGGTGACTAGGGGGGGAATTCAGGAAGCTCCGAAGTGAGGCGAACACTACGCACCTCACTTCGGAGCTTCCTGAATTCCCCCCTAGGTCTGCCACTGAGCAACATCCCCTACTCGCCCATTGGCAGGCATGGGGATATTTATAAAGATTATTTTAACTTTTTCTATTAGTTTTACTGTGTATTGACGCTTTTTGGTGCTGTCAATTCACTGAACTTTCTTGCCCACTGATTTACATGGCACCAAAAAGAAATCGTCCATATTTTGATTTGATTTTGATAAATATTGACCAGTTAAACACTGCTAGGTTCCCCTTCTCAAAGAAAGGGAGGTGGGTTAGCACCCGATTACATGAAATAAGACATTGTTTTTGTATGAAATCTCCATCTATAAAAACAAAGCCCTCCAGAGGGGCATTTCAGTGATTCCCACAAAGTTGAAAAGGTTTGTTAAAAGCCTATTGCTGGAGGAACAGTCTTTATTTGATTATGTCAGTATTGCCTATTTAAAAATACTCTTTTTGCCATGTAAGAAATAACTTTTTTATGCATTTTTTTTATATCAAAAAGTTATTTTCGATCTTTAAAAATCCCAAAAATGCTTGATAAATACCCCCCCCCCCCAATAGAGAAAAGGCAGTGTAATAGTAATCCATATGCATACAGCTTATTTATATTTACATTATGGAGCTGTATCCAATAAGCCTCACATTACAAGAGGAAAGCATTCAGACCCGACTCGATGACTTGTCACTGTATGTTATTGCCACAAAACTAAACGTAGCCCTGTATTCAGAGGTAATAGTCCAACAGCAACCACAAGCGCCAGCGCTGGTATTATCCCTCAGGCGGAAAAGGGTAAAAGCCACATGTAGCCAAACGTCTCCATGGTAACGGTAAAGCGACATCCGGAAGCTCGGAGAGCGCTGCATCCTGGGTAGAATCTCCACGGTTACAGGACGCAGAGCGATACTGAAAGCTCGCTGTGAAGTTCCAGAGACAGAAGCTTCCCAGGCGCATCCACCGAACATGTCAGACCTGGGCTCAGAGGAATTTGAGGAGGAGGCAGAGCCCGATTTAGGGGTGAGTGTGAGATGGAAAAAGGCACATTATGGGGAATATTAGTTCTGATGTTACAAGGGTAGTGGGAGAGGTGCATCATGGTTGGGTTAAAGGGCTCTATCACATACACCAGTTTATAGAAGTGTGTTATTATACTGAGGGAATTCATCTGATTCTGGACAGGTAGTAGTTGCCAGTTATGGGGCAATGGAAAGATATATAATAAATAGGATCATACAGGGACAAAGGTGAAACCAGCAGTGTAATAGCCACAGATTATACTGGGAGACTGTTCTTTTTATTCTTAGTAACCTATAGCATTTATACCCTAGGTATGCCCCTATATCCCTGTATATCAAATGGCTATTATATATATATCCCTCCTCTCACTCAGTGTCCTGTTATTAGAGGGGCACAGGGAAACACCTAGGATGTAACTGCTGGGAATAGCACAGAAGCATAGGGGGAGACTGAAGGTATAATAATAATGAAATAGTCCACATGGTACTAGTGTAATAAAACCCCAGGACAGTTTCTGATTAGGATAATGCCTAGTGTAGTGTACACTCAAGGTGCACCTTTGACACATCTGCAGTTTATCAGCTACATGCTGCTGAGACTTCTTGATTCGCAGTCCCTTGAAACACACCCCACAGTTGCAGATTACTGAGATGATATTCCAGCTGTGTTGTAGATAGAAGGCTGAGTGATCAGCTAACTAGGGCAGGAGACTGACTGGTGTCTCCCATACAGCCTATCACCTTGGTGTGCCCGTCTTGGAAATGGGCATGTTAAGCATGGTGTGATGTAAGATTTCTTAATTTGTAGAAGGCAGTCTAGTAGTCTACTTTCAAATTAATGCAGTAAATAAGGAAAAGATTGAAAGTATGTGGTCACCTAATCATAACACCAGTATGAGCTTCTTGGACATTCTATTCAAAGCCATTGATAATGTGGAGTTAGGCCCCATATTGTATCTATATGATTTTTAGAAATCCATTTGTGAATTGTTTTCACCAATTTACCTAAAAGAGCATTTTTTGATGTCTGGCACAGATGCTACCGGTAGATGAACGTATCCACTTGTTTGTATTGGGTGTAGTTGAAACACTAAGATGAATTTAAGCAAATGGACACATGTAAGGATACTCTCATTGAGGTTTTTTTTCAGGGAAATGTTTCAATAGAGTCAAAGTTTACTGAGGTCTAGCAACCCATAGCGAGTAATAAGCAGTTAGAATTCACGGACCTACTGAAACGAAATTAATTAAAGGAGAACTAAATGCTTGTTACATCAGAAAACAGTTGCTGTGCTTGCTCGATTTGTTTAACAGGAACAGGAAGTAAAGAGCATTGCAGCTCCTGTCAAAAGCAGAAAACATCAGCAAGTTAAGGGTAAGTATTTCCCCATTAAGATTCACCCCTGGATTTAAAAAGCCTTTCGTTCTCCTTTATAGCAAACATACATTTGGTTGCTATTGATCACTAGGCCTGGGCTATATTTTCTTTCATTAATTTAGTTGGTAATATAATGATATAATATATAATGATATAATATCGATATAGATTTGCAAAAGATTTAGAAGCACTTCTCTTTTATTTCCAGGACTATGAGGGTGATCGTAATGAACTTGGTGAGAGACATGGACAAGGAAAAGCACGTCTGCCAAATGGAGACACTTATGAGGGTCAGTACGACAAAGGCACGAGGCATGGACAGGTAAGGATGTGTCAGGGAAATCTTAATCTGCACTTCATTGAAAAATCACCTTTCAGTTTATGTCATATGACTTTAGTCACTAAATGTGGCTTTTCAGCACCTATTTACTGTGGCAAATCATAAAGAAAAATTGTGCCGAAGAAGAGTTTTACTGTGCTTCAGGTTATTGAAAAGAGTAAACATCACCATATTTTTATCCCCATAAGATGCACCTGTCATCATTTAGAGCCCCCCTTCACCTAACGATGCAATATCATCCTTCCCATATAAAGTATTAAAAACTTACAGTCAGGCTGTTAGATGCAATCTCATCCTTGAAGGATCACATGTGACAGCTTGACTGTATGTAAGTACTTACAGTCAGGCTTCTTCAAGGATGAGATAGCATATGACTGCCTGACTGTACGTTCTTGTTATTTTCATAAACATGCCAGGCCATTGGTAGGTATTCTCCCCCCTTAAGAAACCTCCCTAGAGAAAAACGAGTTTTAGTTCTCCATTAACATGTCCTGTATGATAACTTTTTAATAACATTCATTGCACACTTTTCCTCCCCACACAGATCATCATCCAATTTTACTCTTAAATAACTTACCTTTCTTCACACCTTTATAAAAAATCCATGTTATTAGTATGCCATGACTGTAACATCTTTATAGGTTCTAAAAGATTTTTATCCAGATGTAAACAGAAAGGATAGTAAGTGGATAAAATGCCATAAAATAGACTGGCCCATTTGTATTTGTACAAGTCTCAGGGTTCTAATGCTTTTGATGCATAAAATGTGTACTTTGCAGATTTCAGTATTTAAAAACACTATACAAAGACTTAATCAATGTTGTTTTGTGAAAGTCTGTTGGAGGATCTCCTTATATGGACAGCTTATGAATGTGATTTGTGTTCCCAGGGAACATATCGATTTAAGAATGGAGCTCGGTATGTAGGAGAATATTACCAGAACAAGAAGCATGGCATAGGCACGTTTTACTATCCTGATGGTTCCAAATATGAAGGTATTACCAAGTTAATCACACGTGAGCTAAACTATTTATAATGATTGTCAAAGTCATTGTCATTGTCACTCTGTTCTGATTTTCAGAAGGGAAATGAACCCAAATGTGATAGTTTCTGTTTTAGCTTTACAGAATACACAGATTTCACCATTCCCATTAAAGGTGAAATAAGTTCTCATAGATTTTTTAAAATCTACATATAGCAAAAATATTTATATAAAATTAAAACATAGCCAGCTGTTTAGATACCCCCAAATACAATTAATTCAATGTCTGCCTTCCATATATTGCTCCAAATATAACCTATTTTGGCCTGTAGCAAGTAACTACAATTTATTAATGTGACATTTGCTTGCTTTTTAATGCTAGGTGACTGGGTAGATGATCAGCGGCAAGGCCAAGGCATTTATTACTATCCAAATGGGGACACTTACAGTGGAGACTGGCTGTTACACCAAAGGTATGTAGTTAATGGTTCTCATATTAAATTCAGCAGTGGAAGAGTATAGAGTATAGCTCACACAGTACTTCTTCCTAATTAGTCCCTTATAAACATTTGCAAGGGGCTTATTCATGAAAGGGTGAATAGTCATGTAAGGATCCGATTTTACATTAATTCAGCACTTGCCCATATTTGTGTATTCATGTGATGTGGGGAATTTGTGACCAATTCAACTGCTTACAACTATGCACTGGCATATACATGCACAGATTATTCTCCTATTCATCAAGAGTCAGAGTTTGTCATAGTAGCCAATTCAGTAATGCATACTGTAACACATTTGGATCAAAGTGGTGAATTAGGGGTCTGATTTCAGGAGTCAGTAATTGACTGACTACGCTTCTCTATGGGAATACACTTCTTAGTCTACTTGCTCTATTTTTTGGGGGGCACAGAACGCAGCATATTTTATGTGACTACATTAGTTTCAATAGGCATCACACACAGTGTAAAAAATGCGCTGTGTTTTCAAGCATGTGACATTTTTTAATAGAAAAAAAAAGCCAGGGAAAAACGCCTATGAAAATTCGCCTATAAAGAAAATCCTTTTCAAATCAGGAATGGATTCAACTAAATCCAAGTGAAAGTAGGAGACATTAGAGGATATTTTTCTGTATTGTCGATATTCAATTACCAGCTACTGAAAGGACAATACAGAAACATTTGGATTTAGTTGAATCCATTCCTGATTTGAAAAGGATTTTCTTTATAGGCGAATTTTCATAGGCGTTTTTTCCCTGCCTTTTATTTGCTATTACAAAATGTCACATGCACGAAAACGCAGCACATTTTTACGCTGTGTGTGAATTGATAAATTCCTATTGAAACTAATATAGTCACATAAAATATGCTGCGTTCTATATACTCAAACAAATAGAGCAAGTAGCGTTCTAGCGTAATACGCTGTGCACAATATGCTAGTGTGAACTCTTTTCTTCCATTAGCATTGTTCTCTATGGACTTTCACTGGCGTTTATTCTCAACATATTTTTGCTGGAGAATTTTTTTCTAAATACGCTGCACATAATACGCTAGTGCTAACCTAGCCTTAAATAAAGCATTGTGTAACAGAGATAGCACAGTAATGGGGCAGAAAGTGCAGGTTAACATGAACTGCACTGCTGAAGATATCAGTCCCTTAGCAACAGACAGCATATTGCAGCATGATTGTAGTGATAGTGTAGAGTGCATATTCATTCACATAACACTGCCTAGTAAACCTGACCTTTACTAAAGGCAGCCCCACCTACTAAATCAATTCCTTAGTAACAGGTTGTTATGGCAGAGTGACTCAAAGACAAGGTAGATAATGTAGGTTAGCTCATCAGAAAAATCTATCCCTCTCCAGACACGGGCAAGGTGTGTATACATATGCTGACACAGGATCTAAATACATTGGCACCTGGTCTAATGGGAAGCAGGAGGGAGCAGGGGAACTTGTCCACCTCAATCATCACTACCAAGGAAAATTTGTCAACAATACTGTGAGTATTACATACACCTCCCCCATCACCACTGTATCTTTCCTAGCACCGCCAGGGTGGTGAGCATGACTTTGCCAAACCCAACACTGCAGGCCCCACTATGGATTCCCCAACCTGGCAAGAACCACTAACCTTTCACCAGCACTGGTACAGCACTGCAGGTACCACTGCACTCTCCTTAGCCCTGTAAGCACCACTACCTCTTTATTCTCACTAAGAGCACCACTTTACACACCACAGCCCTGCAAGCATCAGTGCCCCTTCATCAGCACCACTGCACC
>WMED01019723.1:0-12349 GCA_019650415.1 Pipa parva
TAACTTTCCGTGGCCCGGTACCGGGTCGCGACCCGGTATTTGGGAAACGCTGGTGTAGATGATTGCTGTTAAGCTTTGTTCCTTCTGTCTTTGTTCTTAATGAAGTATTGCACCTGCATCTCTCTACCAATTGTCATGCCTAGTACTTCTGTCTATTATTGTGCTACAGGTGCCTGTTTGGTGCCTCACCATCACCACAAGGGTCAATTCCAGAAGATTAAAGATATAATCCATGCTCTATGGCTATCCTGGACTTAAATTAACATTAATCTTATATCCCTGAATTAATATGCATAAAATACATGTTTGTGCTGTGTTATCCATCTCTGTAGTTGAAATAGTTTCTACAAATTGCAAACAATTTAAAAAAACATCTTTAAAAGTCATTACTAAAATACTTCCATTTTACTATCATCATCTGCTGTGATTCGAGTGTTCACTGCACCTGGAGATGATTTGACAGGATGCAAAGTGAGATGAGAGCAAGCAAACCCTGGGCCAAACTAACTGGTACAAAAAGGAATTTCTCTAGGAGAGATTACAATGGAAATCTATGTCTGCATTATCAATATTTGCAACAATTTAAACCTAACAAAGTCATATACATATAGTTCTCGTCTTAAACCCTTCTCTTTTGCTGCCCCTTATCTTTGGAATTCTATAACCCTCTACCTCCACCAAGAGCAATCTATTAATATCTTCAAATCTAAATTAAAATCTTACCTCTTGGAGCACTAGCACTGGTTTTCATGTCTATATTAATATTTACGCAATTATATATTCAAAATTTTTTTTTTCTTATTTAATTGGCACCTATAGCTACAGTAAATGAGCTGTCACTTTATCCTACTGTACTTGTTACCCTCCTATATGTTTATGTAAGTCTTCCTCCTATTTAGATTGTAAGCTCTATGGGGCAGGGCCTTTCATCCTCTTTTTTCAGTCATGACCTGGCACTTAGGGGGGTATTCACCATAATGCGAATTGAGGTCCGGATCTTTCGCCTCACTTTACACAGACTATTATGCGCTCGCTGATGTCCTGCACGCGGACATCTGCGAACGCTTTAAAGGGATTGCAGTCTCAGCGAGACCACGGCTCGCCGAGACTGGAATCCCTTTAAAGCATTCGCTGATGTCCGCGTGCAGGACATCAGCAGGCGCATAACAGTCTGTGCGAAGTGAGGCGAAGGATCTGGACCTCACTTTGCACTATGGTGAATTCCCCCCTTAGAGTGATGTATTTACTTGATTATAGGCTTGTATTTTACTTCACTTGTTCTTTGTTCCGCACTTTACTCTTGCCTGTACTATTACTGGATTGTACAGCGCTACGTAGCCTTGTGGTGCTTTATAAATAAAAATATACATACATACACATATATTCTAAACCTTAATAATAATAGAGGTTTAGGGGGTTATTCACTAAAGTCCAAATTGTTGCGTATAGGTGCGAATTCGCCAGATAAAGGCAGTCGCAATAGGCTGCTACTGTCACAGTCAAGTCTTTATAATGAGAATATTGTCGCAGTCACGACTTTATTATGGGAAAATTGTCACAACCTTAACATTAAAAAATTGTCATGACTTTACAATGGGGAAATTATAGCAGATTTGCTATGGGAATCCGTTGTTTGTGAATTTGACAGTCGAATTCGCACCTTAGAGTTCCTTTAGGGCTGTGTCAAAGGCATTTTGACACTGACAGTTACAACTTTGCATAAATGTACAGTACCGTACAGTTTTGACACTGAGGCCATTGAAATTAATGGGGTGTATTACAGTGGCATTTTGTTGGCATTAAAACGTTTTATGTGCCCTTGAGAAAATCAAATGCAGCGATTATAAAATCACAAAAATCTTGCAGTATCTTCCATATGTATTGTGTTAGTGCAACCCCCAATACAGCACAATGTTCAGATTGCATTGGTTTTGTTTATTTTAGTTGAACCACAGTCATTAGTTCTGCTTCAGGGGTTCTGGGAACTCAGCAGTAGCCACAAGTTTCCACTGAACATCATTTACAAATGATATGACTTTGTAACTGCATCAATTGCTTTATTGTTGGCTACCTTTTTATAGGTGGGAGTTGGAAAGGGTATATGGATAGATTTAATATTTGTATATAGAACCAAGGTGGCATGGATACAGCAAGTCTGTATTCCATAAGTGAGAATGGGTTATTCTGTACATGAGGGTTGATTCAGACCTGGGAATTGACCAGGTTTTACTCTAGGTTTGGGAAACTCTCAAGATCTAAGTTTGTATAACTCTGCCCTTCCCTGCCCTGCCCTGCCCTGCCCTATTCTCCTCCAAACACTACTGTCAGAACAAGGCCAGTACCTGGGCAGAATATACCATCTCCTGTGTTCCAACCAATGAAATGTCTCAGTGTTCTAAGTACTTCCTCTTCCATCAGAACAAATACTGGAGCAACCTCGTAAGTATATCTGTAAGAGAATATGCAGACAACTGTTGGTGTTGCAGTTTTCTGCTACTGCTCTTGCTGTATTCAGTGAAACTGGCAGGAAAAGGAAGTAAAGAGGATCAGAGTGCCAACCAAGACAAGTAGACATTGGCAAAGAACAAAGAGCAATGGAGCTTAAATCACCGATCAGTGATTATTTCCCTCCCTCTTGAGAATCACCCCTTGACACAACAAGCCTATAGTTTTCCTTTAATTAAGGGTAAATTAGCAGAAATCAATAGGGCACTCACTGGCTAGTGTTCAGTGTCTCACAAAGGAATCGCCCAATAAGAGCATGCTTATCCAATCCAGAGAACAGCTGGTTAAAGAACCGTGGATGACCTTAGGATATAGAAAGAGAGGTGAGGAACACAGCACTGCACAGAAAACAGTGAAAAGCCATGCTGTACAATTACAGTAAAATAAGGGGTGGCACCTGTCTTTATGCTAAACCTAATGATGCTTCTGCAGTATCCCAGCAGCACCTCCTGAGACTCCCCATGTCTCTGCAGATTTAAGTCTAGTATTCCCCGCAGTTCTTCTGGCTCCATCCATTCACAAACCTAAAATAATAATCCAAGACATAAGCTTATAAACCACAAATGTGTAGATTCAGCAGACAAGAATCTGACATAACTGAAGAAACAACCACTGAATGTCTGTAAATTAAACAAACACAAATAATGTGACATTGATTTTATGGTTAGGATATGTATCTCTGCAATCTTCTTTTTTATAGAAACAATTCATCACCATAATATGCATAAAAATATTTGCCTACAATTATGCATAACTCAGTATTTATATAGTTTCAAGATAGCATGGATTTTTTCTAGAACAGGAGTTGGCAAACTTTGAAGAAGAGGGAGCCATTTCACTCCCTCCTCCACTGGAGAAATTTTTCTTTCAGCCACAAAGGGGGAGTGCACTCTTCTTGATCACATGACCTGCCGATGTCCAATCAGAAGAGGCTTCAGAGGTCATATTTTGCTTTGGTTTTACAGTGAAAAGTACATTAACCTTAAGAATAGTCTTTGCATCACTGTTACTTGTACATGGTTTTATGTTCACTTTCTGTGCATGCAATAAGAAAACTTAGGGAAATGGTTTGATCTTTACTTAATTCCTTCCAATCTTTACTAGACTGGGTTTGCCAAACGCTCCTCCTTCAGTCTTGTCCAACCATGCCCAATTAGGCCAAACCTATGTAGGAGTACTGACCAATGAAACCAATGGCTGACTGATTACTCAGCATAAGAACTGGGCAGTTTACAGTATGAATGGAGTGTGTAAAAATTATGTTGGGAAGCCATGTTTGTCAGATTGTGGAATGCCCTGTGATTTCCAATGGCTGCCCTAATTGTTTGGGGATAGCTACAGACATCTAGGACTGGAAGTGTGGTTTGTAAGGTTTATGGGAAGAGAAAAATGAAAAGAACAATAAAAATGGCTCTTTAAATCACATGTAACAGTAGATACAATAGTAGTTATGCCTTTATGGAAACTATGGAAATTCCTGCAACATGAAGTTCATTATAAGTGTATCTCTATAAGATTTTATTGGACTGTATTTAGGATTCAGACATGAATCCCCCAACTGACTACAGTCAGCACATGATGTTCCTCCTCCTCTTCCCAGCAGTGCACTGCAGACCAATGCAGTTGCAGTGCCATGCCTACTGCTCTTCCCCAAAAAGGTGCTGCCCAAGGCACTGGTCCATGGGCTGCCTATGGAAAAACCCTGGTTGGCCCATACATTGCAGAGCCCTTTTATGATAACTGTGTATTCATTGTATTTGAGGCTAATGTAAGAAATGCTGAAAAGCATTTTTCTTAGACGTGAGTACAAGTTGTGTGACTGGTACCATTACCATTTAAGCAGTGGTGTAACTTGACGATATTATTGTGCCTGAAAGCTCTTGTTATAATAATGGGTGAGAGCTGTTACTCTGCTAACTGTGTTTTATTATGTGATGGCAATGTAAAATGTGTATAACCGCAGCTGTATAGTATCTGATAGATGGGGGTCCAGAGAACCACTGATATAAACAATCTCAGGCATTAATCTCACCTTGCACTCCCTATCGGTGCCCTTTTGCACTGCATCTTGCATTAAAATAGAAAGAGCCTCTTTCAGAAATATATCTTCTGTGCCTTTGTTTTGTACTGCAGGATCATCTCCATCCATCAGCATTCTTACAGGGATGACCTGCACATTATGAACAAATAGCCTATTTTATTTGGGTCATCTTTGTCAGACACATTTTAGCTTTAACTTACAGAGAATTATAGAGAAATGTAGAAAAGCGAAGATTAGGTATAAGAAAATAAATCACTGATGCCACTAACTTGGTTTTCTGAATGACTCACAGCACTTTGGGCTGATACAGGAACCAGCGAAGCTCTGCCGGCGTATGGAAATGGGTTTCAACATCATCACACTCATTGTGAAGCTCATTTTCAGAGGCCCCTCAATGAATGTGATGATGTTCAAACTCATCTGCATCGCTGATTCAATAAGTGGGTGGAGCTTCACGCTGTCTCCTGAGTCAGCCGAAGCACTGTGAGCTCTTCTTCAGTGAAGACAAATTACAGTCCAGATGAAGCTGTGACTGCAACGGTGGAACTTAATATAAGGTAAGTTTTAAAGTCTCTTTTTTTTTAATCTTTAGTTCTCCTTTAAGTAATTTTTATGACTATTCTCTGTTGATCAAACCAAACTAAAATGTTGACACAGCCCTTTCTTATGAAGATTCTTGCATACTGGCACTATGATGTCATTACTGTAGAAAAAGATATTCATGGTAGCATCATCTCCTTTAGAGGAAAACTAAAGCCTAAAATTGTTTTTGTCTAGAAATGTTCACCTTTATGCAAAATAAATTTATGAACATGGCCAGGTGTGCAGTGGCCCTATCAAACTAGTGATCCATATGTTTCAGCTCCATGGCAACAGATTTTTCTGTACTAAATGCTAAATACTAAATGTACTACATGCTCAGTGTGCCTTGTCTCCTGTAGGTGTGCACTGATGGGAACTAAGGCAATATAGTCTAATTTAAATCTATCGATTAAATCAAACATTATAGTCAAATAAACCAATAATAAACAGAATATTTGATTATATTTTGATTTTTTTTCAACCAAATACAGAAGATCATCTAGCTGCATTTAGGGATTTCCTCTCATTTATTTAAAAACAAACACGTTTAATATCCTTACTGCTTGAGGGCTGATTATTAAGTTACTTGGATGCATACTACACTGGATTCTCTGCAGTTCACTGCTAAAACTAATTAACAACCTTGCAGTAATACAACGGGGAATCCTGCACAAACATCCATTTAACTGCATCGCAATCAGTCCCGCCGCATACCAAATAGCTACAGCAGTATATAATATGAACAATAATTACAAATTATTTAGATTGTAAGCTCCTTGGGGCAGCGACCTCCAACCTCGTGTCAATCACAAATAGCACTTAATTTTATGTATCCTTGTGATATTTTACTTGTATTGTTTAATGCACTTTTCCCTTGTCAGTATTGTACTTGTATCGCTGAATTGTACAGCGCTGCGTAAATTTGTGGAGCTTTATAAATAAAATTATACATACATACATACAAATTATCAGGTCAGCATGTGCACACACATCATACATGCTGACATTGCCTTTTTTATGAAACACACATAATTTGATAGCCTTTACTTCCCTTTTAAACATATTCATGCACAGATGACATCATTTTGCGACAATATGTATAATCCTGATGAACTCGCTTCCATACACCATCACTACTATTTGCATGACTACACTCTGAGCTTTTACTTTCCCTTTAAACTAATTCATGCAAAGAGGACATCATTTTGCTACAATATATCTATTTCTGATGAACTCACTACAATATGCCACGGTTACTAGTTACATGACTACATTTAGAAAGTACTACATGACAGTTTGCTTCTTCACAACAACGTGCTAAAATAGTGAATTTGCACAACTGACTTTACTGCAGAATGGCCAAATTGACGAGAATAGCCATAAATGTATTATTATTTATTTTGGCCAAGTAAATTAACCCTTGTATAATTCAGCCCATAAATTCTTTTCTCCCGTCCATCCCATATTCACAACTATCCAACAATATTCACCATCCACTTACTTAGCAATTGTGTTTAGTCCTTTTATGCAGACCTTTTTTTACTGCAGTATCCTATGTAGCCACAGCGCCCTGTGTCTGAGCCTCGCAGCAGATAGAACCTGGTCACTTCTAAGAGAGAATCACTACAGGATGCTGTGCATAGAAGTACATAAGTGTGGCTATGTACATGAATACAATTATTTGTACTCGAGCTCCATTCCATAATAAAGCAATGTTTGCTGACAAGGAACACTGCTCAAATAAAGCAAAAAGAAAACGGCATCCACCCAACACACAATGAATGACGTATAAACCACCATTTGTAATATATTCTATATTAGAATTGACCTAACGAATGAAACATGTTAAAAGTTTTACCTGTCTGGAAAAAAGGACGGAAATAATACAGAGATAATAATCATTCACAGGGACGGGAGCAAAGTGCAGCTGGATTATAGGTCTTTCCGTTTACATCATAAATGTATACCTAGCTTTATGCAAGTCTGTGCCGCATGCTTCTGCTGTGAATAACAAGAGAAAAGGTAGTATAAACTGCTGCACTATTAGAGGGAGAGACAGCTGTGTCCACTGACTAAATCCATGGGCAGCTGTACTTTCTTGACTATGGTCATGTACAATTTAACTGCAGAATAGGATAGCTAAAAAACACACCTGCTGACATGGGAAAGTGTATCAAAGGGTAAAAACAGGAAGCATAAAATATCGTTTATATGACTATTAGGTAGGAATTCATGTACATTCAGCCTTCCAGTCTGTAAATCTCTTTATTGTATGCCTCTTGGGTTTCAGTCAGTTTTGTAGCATGGAAAGAAGTACTTGTGTGGTGTATGAATATTATTATCTGTTACCAAAAATATCTAACACATTAATCAATCTACCAGGGAGACCCATAGGGGGAAGTTTATGAAGGTCGTTTTGAACATGCCGCAATTCGATCTGTTTTGTCTTTTTTTGATGCATTATTGCCATTTTTACTGAATGTCGCATATTCGATTTCCCTCAATTTATTTAGTGCTGAATGGTATTGTTATTAATATTGATGCGTTAATACCACTACACTACACTTTACATTACTTTCAATGGAACTCCTTTTCCATCAATATCTATATCGCTGATCTTTTTATTGGGGACTTAAAAATGTTCAGAACTATCTCCATAGGGAATAGTGAGTTTTTCCCACCCTCAACCAGGCGAACGCTTTTCAGCAATAGCAAAGGTTTAAGTGGCTTAATAAATATCGATATTGGCAATATAGATATCTTCAACTTGGGTATTTCAATATCGATATACCAGGAGAAAACGTTTATGATTTTTATAAATATCCCCCATAGCAGGCATGTCAAACTCAGGGTACCCTGAGGGCCACATGAGTTACAAGAGGTTGTTGCGAGGGCCACACACAGAAGCTAATGTCCCACACGTATTTTAACAGCAGTCATGAAAACAAGATATGAAGTAGTAACATGTAACAGCAACATATATTTGCAGTGCGCAACAGCAACTAATATATTTAACAAAAATTTGAAACTAAACATTTATTTGCTATCATTTTTTTCAATCATTTTTAGTGTTTTGTCCTGAGGCTTGACACCTCTTTGTGCTAACAATTGTTGGTATATCAGGCTGAAATGACAACGCAGCGCTTATTGATGGCATAAGAAGATGTACAAAACTCACGCTTTAATAGTCCACGATCACCACTTCCGGCTCGTCATTCATTGGCCCATATCCTGCATATGACCTGCTTACGTGACCTGCAGCCAACCAAAGTACACACGTCATACAGCCGCAACTCCAGAGCCACCAACTAGCTCCGTGTCAATCTATATAAACCCAGGCTGCACACAGACTGTTGATACTACATGCACTTCATGTAAATAAGTGTTTAGAGACAAATTTGAGACTTTTGTGCGGGCCGCAGATATGCCTGTAAAGGGCCCCATGTTTGACATGCCTGCCCCATAGTAATCTGGTGTAAAATCTATATTAAAAACTTTGGCAGTATATGTTGATCTGTATCTTTTTTCAGTGTAAAAAAGACTTTAATTCCCTATAATAGAGGAATAGAATGTGCAAGGGAATATCTCTGCAATCAGCACCTTCCTAAAGCAGCCTTGATTTTATTCTTAAAAAGAAATACTGTATTTTAAAGAACTACTGTACCATAACCATAAGTGATATGCTGAAAGTGAAGTGTCTTCCAACGTAAACTGTTATATTAGGACGCAGCAAATCAGTACCTTTGGGCTGTAGTATTATCTAATAGAACTGTTAGTGCTAGTATCTCGTGGCTTGCATGAATATGCAAATGAACTGTAACACTTCATCACATATACTGTTTGACTGGTTGGGGAATGTCACATAGTTTAATAAACTGAAAATTTATGAGGCATATATTCAGTGATAGTTTTCACACATGCTCTGTAGGAAGTCAATGCCCAGGACAATCGCTTTCTCAGCAGGGGGTGGAGCAGATATGTTATAAAGCAGGTGTTGCCAAACTATGGCCCAGTGGCTGGATCCGGCCCAAGGACATCTTTGGGTGGGCAGCCAGGAATGGTGAGACACCAGCATCTCAGCCATGTCTGGTGTTTCACAGATGCCAGGAAAAGACACTTCTGCAGTGGCAAACACAGGAAATAGCTTAACGGCCAGGACTATGCCAGAGGTCATGCTGGAGGAGAATTTGCAGTGCTTTGAACATGACCACTTTGCCATGCTGGGTATGTTACTGGCCCATCACATAGTTAAAAAATATTAAACCGGCTAATACAAGAAAACTTTTCCTGCCCCGGCCAAAAAAGCTGTCATCTACTTGTGAAATAATGCATGGAAAAGGAGCATAAATAATAAAGTGGGTAGCATGGAAGGAAAGGATTGTGGGTTTAATGTGTTGTTGGCATGTAGGCTAAATTAACAAATGTGTTTTATTTGCAGACCTTTAGATCTTTAAATTCAACCACCAGTTCTAGTTCCAAGAAGTTATGTAAAAATCACATCCAATGACATGAGAAAACATCTGATTAAAAAGAAATTCCTTTTCCATTCCATGAGGATGAATAAGAATGCAAGTGTGTGACCATTTATTGAGAATAACATAATGCACTTGCATGTGAACAGTAGAGCTAACTCAGTCCAAAAGACTCGCACAAGCTCAGCAGTGTAAAAGGGGCTTTACTTGCTGATAAATGTACAGTATATATACCATTGCATAACTAAACAATGCAGGTCCCATACAATGCCGGCTCTGCCATTAGGCAGAGTAGGCAAGTGCTAAGGGCGCCGCCTGCCCAGGGGGGTGCCCCTAGCATTTTTTTTTTTTTACATTTGTGCCGGCCGGCGTGTGTGTGTGTGGTGGTGGGGGGGTGCCAATAGGGCCAGAGTCGGCTCTGGTCCCATACCAGGTACAGCATATCTGCATGTATTCCTCTCCACCAAATGATGATTTTTTTTTTTTTAAATCTAGATTTAAATATGGACTTTAAATCACTATAAGCTATGATACAGAGAATCTATGCATTATGAATGTCGACTGTTATACTTACTATGAGGCTTTGATCACACTAGTTAATTAGGGTCAATTAGTATCCTTAGTCTCCATAGGTTATGTTTTGCAAGATAGACAATAATGAGTCTAATTAAAAAAACAAAAAAAAACAAAACTGAAAATCAGCTAGCGTGACCTCAGCCTTAAACTTCACAGTTTGATACAGTTGTTAACCTGACAAAAGGAGGCATAGTCACCAGGAACCATTCCTTTTTGTACTTTTCCCAATGGTTCCAATGAGGAACTTTTCAAAATCATCAAGGAGTTTTCGATCCGTTTTCTTAAAGGAGAACTAAAAGGTATATAAAAAAAAAAAAAATTAAGTATTAAAAAAAAACAACTTACCTTTTTTGAGATGAATCATTACAGTCACAGCATGAACTGTGCTGTAATTATCTGTCACCGATGCTTACTTTATAGCGCGCAGGCTGACCCAAAAGCCAGCACGAAGCTCCTCTGACTTTGTTGTACCGGCCTCACACAACATCACACTCATTGCGGCTAGCGTTCTCATTGGCTCCCGCAATGAACTTGACTATTTATCACCACTGGTGAACCAAGTGGAAGGATTTTCACGCTGGCTTCTGTGTCAGCCTGCACTGTGAAGTAAGCATCAGTGCCGGGTAATTACAGCACAGTTTATGTTGTGACTGTATTGATTCATCTCAATATATCGTAAGTTTAATTTTTTTTTTTTTTAAATACCTTTAGGTCTCATTTAAGAGCTATTGTATTGGTTGCAGGCACGCACCTGGGACCCTGCACCACAATTACTTCTAGTATGTATGTATAATCTTATTGATAAAGTGCCACTGATGACTAATTGCCACAGTGAGCACTGGAGATAAGGGTTGCCTCAAACTGTCATTGTGGGTTTGAACCAGCTATTTTGATTTTCCAGGTTGTAAAGTTGTAGTTTATAGAGGAGAGTATGGCTCATTAAAAGGGGTATACTCCCAAGCAATCTGGTCAAATATTGTATATACAGAATTTCTACCTTTTGGTTTAATTTTTTTCTGTAATTTTGCCGAGTGCCTTCTATCCAACCCCAACTCTGGGGAGAATCTTGCCAAAAATGTAACATTAAAGAAAACCAAGAGTGCTGCCTTTACTGGACTCATATATAGTGTGGGGAATGCAGTGGGCCAAAGCAGCAAGCATTAATGGGGGAAACAGCATAACATACACAAGCCTTACAGAAATGGCCCAAGGAGTGTAGAATGCATGGGCAAACTCTTCTAGCATATAACAACTAATACACTGAGCACTCTGGTATTAATTATAAATAACCCCTATATCTTACCTTATATCTGATGTTAGGGTGCTAAAAGCAAACAAACAAGACTAAATTAAATTATTAAAGAACAAAAAGCTGCCTTAAATAAAGAACATCTAAAACAAGAAATAGGTATGTTTACTATCATAAAATTAAAAACAACTTATACATTAAAAGTAATGTATGTGAAAGGTAGGATGTCCTCAATATTGAACTTGTTAAGTCAATACTATAAAATGTATCTGATAATAACATACAAGTTGACCACCGGTGGGGTCAGGCATCTTTCTAATCTGCCATTTTGTCATACCGGCTGGTATACTCTTGTATAAGTCGAGAAATTTAGGTAAAAAACATCTAAAATAGTGTACTCGACTTATACACGCATATATAAATATTCATGAGCTGTGCTAGACAGAAGTTCCCAGCGCTCGGCAGTATTTATTGTTAAATCTCTGTGTCACATAATACTGCCGAGCGCTGGGAACTTAATAATTTAATAGAGCAGTTATTGTTCAATGGAAAGGAGTACAGTACCTTACGGCTCTGTCAGCTCCACAGAACCTCTCGCACCGCCCCCTCCACTTGCGGCTCAAAGCATACGGTATGATGTGCACGCACCGTTACATCCGGGTCTCGTCTTGTCCGGGGATTAGTGCGGCTGCTCTGACCTCCCAGCACCGAGCAGACCGGCTCCCTAGAGACAGAGGATTTGGCTGCAGACAGAGGTTTGTGGTTCCCCAGCCTGTGGATCCCACTCACTGGCAGCCCTTTCAGCCCACTCACTGGCAGTCCCAGTGTCTGGCTAGGATCACACTTTGTGGCTCCTGTGTTTGACATTCCACTGCCTTAAGTGGAATACGGGGATTAGTGCGGCTGCTCTGTCCTCCCAGCACC
>WMED01019724.1:0-11783 GCA_019650415.1 Pipa parva
ATCACTACTACAGCCTCCTACTCCACACAGGTTGCTACGGCACCTGTACATTACACTAAGGCCCTGCATAGATTATCGGGGTCTCAATAAAATTACTAAAAAGAATAGTAACCCCCTACCATTGATTTCTGAACTTTTCGATCGTATCAAGGGGCAGTGATTTTTACCAAACTGAATCTCCGTGGGGCCTATAATCTCATCAGGATATGAGAGGGAGATGAATGGAAGACTGCCTTCAATACAAGGGACGGTCACTATGAATACTTAGTAATACCATTCGGCTTGTGTAATGCCCCTGCAGTCTTTCAACATTTCGTCAATCAGATTTTTCGGGATCTTCTTAACATTTTTGTCCTTGTTTACCTTGATGACATATTGATTTTCTCCAAAGATTTGCCACCCCACTGAAAACACGTTAAACAGGTTCTGCAAAGACTCCGGGAAAATTCCCTTTATGCTAAGCTTAAAAAATGCTCTTTCGAACAGTCTGAGTTACCCTTTTTAGGATATATCATCTCTGCCAAAGGCTTGAGAATGGATCCTGAAAAAGTTTCCGCAATACTCAAATGGCCCCGTCCGGTGAGTTTAAAGGCACTTCAGAGGTTTTTGGGGTTTTCTAACTACTATCGTCAATTTATTAAAGATTACTCTCTTGTGGTTGCTCTTCTTACATCATTAACTCGTAAAGGTGCGAGTTCCAAAGTTTGCTCTGAGGAGGCCATCCGGGCTTTTGAACATCTTAAACTTTTGTTTACTACCGCCCCGATTCTGTGTCATCCTGATCCACACAAGGCATTCTTTTTGGAGGTTGATGCTTCATCTGAGGGAGTAGGGGCAGTCCTTTCCCAATCCTCTCCTAAGGAGTGATTTCATCCTTGTGGAATTTTTTTTAAAAAAATTCTCGCAAGTAGAGAGGAATTACAAGATTGGAGATCGTGAACTCTTGGCAGTAAAATTAGCATTAGAAAATTGGCGTCATCTCTTGGAAGGAGCATTGTTTCCTATCACCATTTACACTGACCACAAGAATTTGCTTTATCTTCAATCTGCCTAGTACCTAAGTCCTCGGCAAGCGAGATGGCCTTGTTTTTTGCTCGTTTTAATTTTACTCTCACTTATCGTCCGGGAGAAAAGAATTGTAGAGCGGATGCCTTATCCCGTTCATTTGAGTTGGTTGATAACTTTCAGCAAAAACCTACGCCTGTGCTTGATTCCCATTGTTTTGTAGCTCCTGTAGGCATTCATCTGCAACAGGTACCTAGGGGTAAGACTTTTGTGCTTCTAAGCTGAGATCTATTTTACACTGGGCACACAGTTCATGTCTAGCTGGTCATCCTGGGGTTAATCAAACCATGGAATTAATTTCTCGCCATTATTGGTGGCCACAGTGGAGAACTTCTGTTAGGCATTTTGTTAATTCCTGTACCCTTAGTGCACGGGTCAAGGTTCCACGGAAGTGTCCAGCAGGGGATCTTCAACCTCTTCCTCCTCCTACTCAACCATGGGCAGAGATCAGTATGAATTTCATTACTGATTTACCTCCCTCGGAGGGGTGTTCAGTTATTTGGGTTATTGTAGACCGATTCTCCAAGATGGCTCACTTTGCTCCTTTAAAGAGGCTTCCTTCTGCTCCTCAACTGGCACAAATATTTTTTAAGGAAATTTTTAGAATTTCAGGGAGTGCAATTTGTTTCAATGTTTTGGAGAGCACTTTGTAAACTATTGGGAATCTCCTTAGATTTTTCTTCGGCCTACCATCCTCAGACGAATGGTCAAACTGAGAGAGTAAATCAATCCCTTGAGCAGTTTTTGAGAATGTTCATTTCAGCTCATCATGATAATTGGGTGGAATTGTTACCCTGGACTGAGTTTGCCCATAATAATTTAATTTCGGAAGCCACGGGAAGGTCTCCCTTTTCAGTTGTCTATGGTTTCAATCCAGAAATGCCTTTACCTCTCAAAAGAACATCTTCTGTACCTGCAGTCAATCAACTGGTTAAATTGATTTATCCGCCATTTGGTCTGAGGTCCATGCTAAGCTCTCTAAGACTGCTCTCAGAACCAAATTTTGGGCAGATAAGAAGAGACGACCGGCTCCTTCATTTAAGTGTGGAGATAGAGTTTGGTTGTGTACAAGGAACATTCATTTGAAGGTACCCTCACTTAAATTTGCTCCACATTTTATTGGACCGTTCCAGATTTTACATAAATTAAATGCTGTGACTTATAAATTGAAATTGCTTCCATCTTTACACATTTCCAATGCTTTTCATGTTTCTTTACTGAAGCCTCTTATTCTGAATCATTTCACAAAGAGAGTGCCAGTCCTGCCTACTGCTTCTGCAGAGTCTCCTGGAATTTTTGAAATTCAGAACATCTTGGATTCTAAGATCTCCAGAGGGAGATTATTTTATTTCGTAAATTGGAAAAATTATGGTCCTGAAGAACGATCTTGGGTGCCGGCTCAAGATGTTCAAGCTCCCCGTTTGGTGGCTAAATTTCCCGCTAAATTTCCTGAGAAACCCAAATCTGGACTTAGGAAGCGGGGCGCTAGAGGAGGGGGTAATGTTACATACCGTGACCTCGTTCCAGTGGCGTCTCCTTCTCCCTCAGCTGCCCGGGCTCAGAAATGCTCTGTGCACGGGCACCTGGTATCACGTATTTGACTGACAGGTGCCGTTGCTAAGCAAAGACGCCGGTTCCTCCCCTGCAGCCGGCGGGGGATTTAAAAGCCGGCGTTTTCAGGCATTCATTGCCTGAATATTGTTGTATTAAGGTCCTAATTCCTGGATAGTTTTAGAGTTAATCCTTGTCTAGTTTTTTTGATTATTAAAGTATACCTTTGCTTGTGCTCTGTCTCAGTATCCTGTTCCAGAGTCCTGCACCTGTACTTTGTCTCTGTGTCCTGTTCCAGAGTCCTGCACTTGTACTTTGTCCCTGTATCCTGTGCCACAGTCCTGTGTTTGAATCCTGTCCCAGTATCCTGTGCCTGTGCCTATTCCAGCTGCCATCTTGCTGAGGGTGAGTCCGAGGGCCGCAACCTGGGAGTCTCCTTGCCGCAAAGCCCAGTACCCCCTTGCGGGGGTTAAAGGTGAAGATCGGAGGCTCCTTAGACTCCGTGCCTTGGATAAACCCGTGCCAATTTCCCAATTTCCGCAGTGGTAAGATGGTCCGCTTTCTCAACGATACCAGCTGTGACAACATGCATCTGTTGAATGGGAAGATCAGGAACATGGATAGACCATTGTCTCAAGCTGGATTGACTTTATCCCTATAGTAGAATAAGTCTGTAATAGCTTCCCTGAAAGGTAAGTGGCAGGATCAGTTGTGTATCTAGGTAGCACTGCTCTCTACCGAGGAGCATATTTGGCCCAAGTGTCTGAGCGTCCTGGCCTTGATGGACAAATACTCCATATAGAGACTTGAAATGGAGAGTTTAGTGCCCCAATTATTGCTTCAATTGAATAGAAAATGGCTTCCCTGCCAAGTAACCCTCCTGCCTAAAGCTACTGAGAATCTAATGTGTTTCTTCCCATGGGTAACATGAAGAACTTTATAAAGCTTGTTAATAATAAGCTGTAATGCTAATATTACAGTTAAATAATACAGCTCTTCTCCTCCTAATAACTAATCAACAGAGGTATACCTCCCTAAATATTACATTATTTTACAATCTCCACCGGTAGTCCTATCAGATTGTACAATCTATATTATTAATCCTAGCATATAGTACAAACTCTTTTATTAATCTTATTAGATTGTACAATCTATATTATTAATATTAATCTTATCAGAATGTATTGTCCCTTTAAATTAATGAATCATGGTGCTGCACCACTGGAGGGAGACTGTAGATGATGGCTTTGAATCTACAGGACTGTTTTGTAAGTAAATATCACACTGATCCACATTAATGGATAACTTCCCCTTTAATTCTAGCAGAACCACTCTGTTTCATTAACCCCATCAGTGTTGTACTGTGTATCTGATGTATTCCTCTCATATACACTGAGGCCAGGTTCACACTGGTGTTTATATACACTGCTCTTAAAAAAAAAATGCACACTGTGAATCCCTATAGCACTTACCTGGCTCCGGCCACACTAGCGCATGCACGCTGGAATGTGTCATGATTTTCCTAAGCATACATACGCAACGTGAAAAATGCGGCCAGATACAAGGAGCTACAAATAGTGAAGCAGTGTTCACACTTTGTCAGGTAAGCACAATAGAAAAGCAGGTCCTGAAGATATGCCAGCCTTAATTTGCCAGCGTATTTTGGGACACGTTTTTCTAAATGCACAGTGCATAAATGCGCTAGTCTCAAACTGGCCTGAAAGTCAGGCAGCATTATTACACTAAATTAACCCCATCAGTACTGTACTGTGTATATACTGTCTCTCTCATATACACTGAAGGTCAGGCAGCATTATCCCACTAAATTAACCCCATCAGTACTGTACAGTGTATATACTGTATCTCTCTCATATACACAGAAAGTCAGGCAGCATTATTACACTAAATTAACCCCATCAGTACTGTACAGTGTATATACTGTATCTCTCTCATATACACTGAAAGTCAGGCAGCATTATTACACTAAATTAACTCCATCAGTTCTGTACAGTGTATATACTATATTGTATCTCTCTCATATACACTGAAAGCCAGGCAGCATTATTCCATTAAATTAACCCCATCAGTATTGTGCTTTGTGTATACTTTGTCTCTCTCATATATACTGAAAGTCAGGCAGCATTATTCCACTAAATTAACCCCATCAGTTCTGTACTGTGTATATACTGTCTCTCTCATATACACTGACAGTAAATTAACCCCATCAGGGCTGTACTGTGTATATACTGTCTCTCTCATATACAGTGAAAGTCAGGCAGCATTATCCCACTAAATTAACCCCATCAGTACTGTACAGTGTATATACTGTATCGCTCTCATATACACTAAAAGTCAGGCAGCATTATCCCACTAAATTAACTCCATCAGTACTGTGCTTTGTGTATACTTTGTCTCTCTCAAATATACTGAAAGTCAGGCAGCATTACCCCACTAAATTAACCCCATCAGTGCTATACTGTGTAAACACTGTCTCTCTCATATACACTAAAAGTAAATTAACCCCATCAGGGCTGTAATGTGTATATACTGTCTCTCTCATATGCACTGAAAGTCAGGCAGCATTATCCCACTAAATTAACCCCATCAGTACTGTACAGTGTATATACTGTATCTCTCTCATATACACTGAAAGTCAGGCAGCATTATTACACTAAATTAACCCCATCAGTACTGTACTGTGTATATACTGTCTCTCTCATATACACTGAAAGTAAATTAACCCCATCAGAGCTGTACTGTGCATATACTGTCTCTCTCATATACACTGAAAGTCAGGCAGCATTATCCCAGTAAATTAACCCCATCAGTATAATCTTACAACCTTCAGTATAACGTCTTGTCTACTGAAAAGCTTATCATTGGCTCCTGCTGGATTAACCCCATCAGTACTGTACTGCAGTGTATAGTGTCTGGCAATAGCATCTTTTGTGAAACAGGTCATACCAGCTCTTGTATAATTAATTAATTTTAGATCCTTATGTAGTATGCTGTGGTATTAACTCTAAGACTGCCAGTCCTTGGGGAACCAGTTCATTCTATAAGCAGAGTCAGGTGGATATGGCCTCACTGAATATGTCTGTGTCAGTGACAGTCATTGCTAGTTTATTAGATAAAGGGAGGGACTTTCTCTACCACTGACAGAACATTCCAGATAAATTTTCTATTTAGCATTTGTGTAAATAGAACACCATATACAAAGCTGTAAATCATCTCATGTCATTGAGTTGAATGAAAAAGTAGCAGGGAAATCCATGTAGCACAAGTCACTGAATTATTCCATAAATGGAACAAACACCCCCATTCTATGACAGTAAAGGAGAATGTCATTCTGTAATGGGAAGCCCCCACAGTGTCCCTGATCCCCCATGGCTTCCACCTACACTTCAGGGACCTGTGCAAGCAAACATTGGCTCTAGATATGCAGGGGGTGGGCTCCATTTAAAGTCCAGTTACATTATACAAGGAATAAGGCTATGTGGGCTTGTATAGGAACTCCCTCTTGCCAACTACTACATGAATCAGATATATGTATATGCACATACCTTTGAATTCTTCATATTATATAAAATGAAAATATCACAAGCAGTAATGAGATAGCCTACATGTCCTTTATTTATATAAGATGCACAATATCTAGAGAGACTGTCCCTGTGTAACTGGTCCGATTGTGAATGTGTAACCTCTGCACTTAGTGTTTAGAAGATACACAATATCTAGAGAGACTGTCCCTGTGAAGCTAGCAGCTCTGCATGATTCATGCCTCTATACTACAATTAGTCACTTGTAACCAGCCACTGACTTTGTAACTATATACTTTGCTTTGTACTTGGTCTATGTCTTGTTTTTTTTTATTTCAGGTTTTTGCTGGACATTTGTCTGTTGGTCACTTATTTTTAAACTGAGTATTTGGTTGTAAGTAAAAGACATTAGACCCTTTGTGGAATTTTTTTTCATATCCACGTTCATTAGCCGGCCTGCCAAATATAAAATGGTTTAGGTTGTACAAACTTAGGGGTTTGTTGATCATTAATGAGGAACACTGTCAGCCAGAACCTGTTTAGAGGAGTTTCTGGCAGGTGGATAATCCCACAGGAAAGCCATGATCCCAGTAATTGTCCTTCTAGAGTATTTCAGATTAAAGCAATCATTCTATGTTTCTGCCCAATTACTATTATCCTTCTGTCTTTGTGACAATTACAAGGCAGTTATCCAAACTGTAGTGTGGCTAGTGAAACAGAGCACAAATAATCCTGACGTGTGCCTTGTTACAGTATTAGCAGACTTAGAGAATATCATGAAGACTTACAGCACCCACCAACCATTCTCTCTCCCTTATGTAGACTTACAGCACCCACCAACAATTCTCGTTCCCATATGTAGACATACAGCATCCACCAACCATTACCTCACCATCATGTAGAATTACAGTGATCACAAACCTTTTTCACTCCCTCATAAACACTTACCTATAAAATCTGCTGCCTTTCCACAGGCACCTGCTGCACTCATTATGAACACTGAAACATGAGCATTTTAGCCACTGTTGACATCTACTGGTTCATCTTTTAAGGTTGAAACTAGCTAAGAGATTCACTGCTGACCTTTCCCTGCTAAATCTCAATGTCAAGATCAATGATAATCAATAGGAATGGGGTTTTGGGGGGACTAAAGGCAGCTGTTGCTTGACTAAGAGGATATAGGTGAAGGGAATATCAATGAAATCATGCAACATTGTGCCTGCAGTCAAACTACAAATACATGAAGCAAGGTAAATAGAAAGCCTGTTGCCAGATAACCTACAACATAGTAACATAGTTTATAAGGTTAAAAAAAGACACAATTCCATCCAGTTCAGCCTATTTTCTTGCAGTGTTGATCCAGAGATGTTTAGGTTCAGTGAACAAAGGAATCAAGCACTGACAGCTCCTCCTAATGGCTCTTCATCTTAGCTAGACTTGACATATAAGAAGGTAAGAAACTCCCTGTTACACACAGAGTACCTGCTAAAACTGGGATCTTCTGCAGATCCAAAGCCTCTGTCACAGTTGGACCTTGTTGTCACCTATCCCTCTGTGTATGGAAATGTATTGATAACTGCCTGTGTCCCTGTATTTCCTCTAGCCATGTCTTCTTGTGCCCCTATTGTAAGGGATTATGGGGACATCCGCAGAAGACTTGGCAATAAAGCTTTGCTACACTGAGACAATGAATAGCCACGAGCCTATATAGAATAGTGAATAATTGAACCAGGCAGGAATGTTGGCAGGGATCAGGATTAATCCTCAGCGGGTGCCTGACTCTTATCCTACTCCCATCTTACATTACAGGCTGGAAGATTGATTCTCCATTGTTTTCCCTGTTTATTTTTGTCTGTTGTTATCTGATTAATGGACCAATATGAAAATTATTAATGTTAGCAATGCTGCTCATTCTTTAGACTTGACAACTCTTTTTATAAATGTTGAAAAGCCAAATTTTTCAGCAGAAACTGCTTTTAAAAATAATTTTTATCACAAGTATTTGAGGGAGGGAAAACTAGAAAATAGTTTTGGGCCCTACACATCTGGAGACCCAAGGAATGCCAGTAAAGCACTCAGTTACACACATCCTAGACATTGGTATCAGTAGTTAGTAAGCCCATAATGTACTACATGATTGTGTCTGATCATGTAGTCACAGCTACCTTACAATGAAATGTATATTGTAACCGAAGAGCAACTGGTTGGGCTAGAATGAAATGTATAGTATAACTGAAGAGCAACTGGCTTGACTAGTGACAAATCAGGTGTAGTTGATTTTTATATTTATTTCAGTAATGCAGTTCTTACTAAGGTTTCCAAAATTCTAAAATAGCTTTCAAATACAGTGGATTAATTGGTCCCCCAGGTTCCAGTCAGTCCTCCTATCCAGCTGATTCCCATTGCATTTTTCAGGGTTTCTTGGGTACCAGACAATTCACTAAGGAAGGGCTTTCTGAAAAAGCTTATGCAGCATTGCTAGGCTTGAAAACTGGGCAACTTGATAATTTTGCTGATAAGTTGGATTCCCCTTTGTATCCTTATAGTCATCATTGGTGCAGTCAGTGACAGACAAGGCATAACAGGAAGACTGATTATATGTCATTTCCCAGATCTTGTAGAATTTTCGGGGGGCTTTTTCCTATGTCCCTTTCTATAACCTTTGGTGCCACATCTCTTGATTCTGGGTTTTCTACAGTAACTGATGCAGATGATATTTTTTCCTTCCATGATCCAAACTGACAAGATTGAAAGCTCAAGTTGTCTCTTGCTTTGTTTCTCATCCAAGGTCTTGCAGCACAAGCCTCAAATAAAGTATTTTATCATGTGTAATACTTTTGGTTTAATATCTCTATCAACTTATTAAGGCTATAATTGCAAGAAATGCACATGCTCAATCATATCCAATGTTGTAAAATAAATTCAAGTTATTAAGGATGAAAAACAAATTTTCTATAATCAGTCCTAGATGTATGGCTAAGGCTCGGTTCACACTGGTGTTTTTATGCACGGCGTATGCTACGCCGCACATAAAAACAAAATATGCTGCCAGTGTAAACCTATGGACTTACCTGGTTCTGGACACACTAGCATATGATGCGCATACCCCGTGTCTGGAATGCTGACGTCACATTTTGTGCCAGTATATTACACCGCACACAAAATGCGGCCAGATAGGAAGAGCAGTGAACGCCGAGGGAGTGTTCACACTGTCATTAGTAAGTGCAATGGAAAAATACGCTGGAGCGTATTTGTTCTCCACACACGCGTATTATGCGCTGCACATAATATGCTGCTGTGAACCGAGCCTAAATGTCTCCATTGAATTGTATATATAAAGTATTGCATAGATATAGAGGTCAGAGGAGAACTTGGTTCTCATTATCTGCTCTACACTTGTTATAAATGCTGGTGAACAACAAATCATTATTTAGTCATGCTCTCCACCAGAGAACACTATTGTCTATGGTATAGATCTGTTCCATCCATTATAATGGATCTGTCTATCATTTAATCCTGGCTCTTCACTATCTTACCTTTCTCTCTAACTAATTTCCTAGTTATTAACAAAATCTATATCAAATGACTCGGAGCTCCAACACATCTGCAAAGTACATCTCCGGTTTGTGTTAGGAACATAAAGAAAAGATAAATAAATTGTGATTGCCAGATCCAGTTATTTGCATAAAATGTCCTTGTGTTTGCAGGGGAAAAGTTTACCTCTTGGCCTCTGTAGGCTGGTAGTTATTGCATTAAAACAGATGATTTCTTATACACAAAATGTATACAAATGGTTCAGTTTGGGTGTCAGATATTTTGTTCGGATGCTTACAATATTCAAAAAAGTCTAATTTGGAAACCTTAAGGCAGGGTTCAGACAAGCAAGTGCTGCGCTTTTAAAAAAGTGCTTCCCAAAAATACTGCAACACATGCAGACCAAGGTAATTTTGGGACACGCTTTTAAGTAGGGACTTATGCAATGCTGTTTAACCATTGCTTCCGCATTCCCTGCAGCTCCTTTCCCATTGGCGTTACAGTGCATAGTCACACCAGTGTGACCAGATCAGGTAAGTATAATGGGGATTTGGGGTAGCATTTTTTTTTTTTTTTTTTTTTAAACACAGCACTTAGAAGTGCTAGTGTGAACCTAGCCTAAACCCTCCTGCTAATTCAATACTTCCAGAAATAAGCTCAGAAATACAATGGGTTCAGCCCTGTTCCACAGCAGTAATAACAATGGGGGATCATCATTAGTGAGTCATCATTCATTGCTCTAGAACAGCAGTTCTCAACCTGTGGGTCGCACGACCATCCCACAGGGGTCAAGAACTGCTGCAGCACCCAGAAGCGCCCGCAGGACCCTTCTTATAAAGGCTCCTGCGGGGTGATGTCGGCTGAAAATGTCACCATATGATGCGCGTGTGTGATGATGTTTCACCCAAACATCACCACGTGACGCGAGTACGTGATGACGTTCCGGACGAACGTTAACACGTGACGCGCGGTGACATTAGCGCCGGGGATCGCGGCTAAGAAAAGGTTGAGAACCGCTGCTCTAGAACTAGAAAAGCTGCATGTTCCAGACACATGTAAATGATTGTGAATTGTCTATATGAACTGGTGTATGGGTAGAGTTCATGTTGATTATTTACAGCAGTCTTCTGCTTGTGGTCAGAGCAATTTCTTTTGTTAAGTGGTGTAAATGAGTGATGCCTAACCTTTTATGGCCTGGGCACCATATAAATTTGTGACATGTGTGTCATGGGCCACTTCAAAGTCGCGACTGCAACAAATTTTAAAGTTACAACTGTGATAATTTTCCATAGTAAAGTCGCGACTGCGACAATATTGTCTTTATAAAGACGCGACTGCGACAATATTGTCTTTATAAAGTCACCACTGTGACAGTAACAGTCTATTGAAACTGTCTTTAGCTGGAGAATTCACACTTATATGCAACAATACGGACTATGGGCTGCAGGTTGGGCATCACTGGTGTAAATCATCAGTTTAATCAAGAGTTTTCCAAGTATTCATCTGAGTTTCAATTCACTTTTTTTCAATTAACTGTTCCACTCTTTACTCTATTTTGTTGTCATCTGTTTTTAAAGATAAGTGGCCACTGTTCTGATCAGATTAGTCAGGTGGATTTGTAGAGCTTTAGGTACTGGGAATGAGATGACTAGCTGATGAGATGGGACAGGGAGTAATAGACAGTCTTTAGAGTTGTGGGTACATGGAATGGAATAACTTGCTGATGACATAGGACAGGGATTAATAGATCATCAGTAGAGCTGGATGTGCTTGGAAGCACAGAAAAGTTTTTCTACTTTTCTTTTCTTATATTAAAGAAAATATCTCCTGCATTATTATTTGGTTTCCTACAATGGTACACTCCATTCACAAATACCACAAATACTCCTATGTGAATAATTCTATTAACATTTAATAAAGACCATGGAAGGGGTTGGCAAGTTACAAACTGACCTTGACGTATTAAATGAGTGGGAAACTGCAGGAACACATTAATATATTGGTGTATAATGGAGAGAGATTTGGGAGTGCTGACATTTAAAGGGGAGGATCTGGGAGTACTGCTGTATAATGGAGAGGGATCCAGAAATGCTG